>APFE030285731.1:5273-57994 GCA_000404065.3 Pinus taeda
AGACAGCTTGTAGGAAGTCTCATCTACCTCACTACTACCAGACCAGACATTTCATTTTCTGTTGGAATCCTCTCCAGGTTTATGCAAAAGCCTTGTGAGGGACATTGGTCTGCTGCAAAAAGAAATATAAGGTACTTGAAGGGAACTCAAGACCTTGGAATCAATTATACACAAATGGACGACTTCAGCTTGATTGGATACTTTGATTCAGACTTCGATCGAGACAAAGAAACTGGAGTATCTACTTCAGGATATGCTATGAATCTTGGATCGGTAGCTGTCCCTTGGAGATCATGCAAACAATCAGTTCCAACAGATTCCACAACAGAAGCAGAATACGTGGCAGCAGCTGAAGCAATGAAAGAAATTGTGTGGCTCAGGAAAATTCTTGAAGATTTGCAGGTAAAACAAGTACAATCAACTCCACTCATGATTGACAACACCTCTGCAATAAACTTGGCCAAGAACCCAAAGTTCCATGATCGTACAAAGCACATCAATACTAAATATCATCTGATCCAACATCATGTTGAGGCCAAAATAATCCATCTCCGTCATTGTTCCACAAATGAGAAAATTGCAGACATCTTCACCAAAGTGCTTGGAAGAGAAAAGCTTGAAAGATTCAGAACTATGCTTGGACTCACCAACATCCCTTCAGATTAAGGGGCAGAATGTTGACACCTAATCCTCAGCAATTGGGAGAATTTGAATGTGAACAGTCATCAAGAAGATGAACTGAACGATCACATTCATGTATATAATAGATAGCTACCTAATGGAATAAATGAATCAGTTTTTATGGAGTTACTCCTGGCCTGACAGATACCCGTCTTAGTGGAACTAGCAGCTTTGCATAGACACTAGATTTCCCGATAACAAAATGGTGACTCCACTAGGGAAGCATTGTCACTAGCAACCAAATTGGTTCCTAGATTTGGAAACGGATCAGTCAATACCGTTGAGGTTTTTTAATTCTTTAAGAGTTTTCTACAGTGGTATACTGATCACAGACAACAAAAGTCCTGAATAAAGCTGAAGATAGTGAACAAAGAACCAAAATCTGGAAGTAGAAGGAGTCTTATCTGATCATTGCACCTGTAACATAGGGAAATAGCGATGCATCCCACCTACTGCACATGGGAGGTGCGATGCATCCAGATTCCCAAGAGGAGAAGGTGCGATGGTCCAGGGACGAGACTTCAACTTGGTTCTTGTTCACAATTTGCAGCTTAGTTTAGGGATTTTGGTTGAGCTAATGATAGTCAGTAGATGCAAATCATGGACTGATCTAATGAGGCTACTTGAGCCACCACCAGGACAATTAGGATTTTTGCAAATCAATTTTTTATTTTATAAACAAAACCCAGAGATAGACTGAAGCAGCATTGATCTACTTTGCACTTGCATAGAAAATGCAATTCGAAGGCTAGCGGGCTTGACTTAAGGCTCCGTCTGTAAGTTTATAAAGCAAACAAGCTATTTTCTCCCCAGCGGAGTCGCCATTTTGTTAGAAACTCCCTTCCTTTGCATGATTCAGCCTCCATAGTACAAAGAATTCTAAATGTTTTTGTGTATTGTTCGCCATTTATGGTTCTCCTTTACAAAGAAGTAGCGTAATCAAACTGTCGTCTTTTGATTTGGAAGTTTCGCAAGTGTTAGAGCCTAAATCTTCCTTAGGCTGAAGGAAGGTAAAATTCAGGGTAACCACAAACCACGCTCAGTCCGGTAGCTAGCCCTACCAGAACAGGAGAGGGCTTTCTCTGAGTCACGCTTAGTGAATAAACAAACGATATGGTCTGAGATGACTTGCAGTGAATATTAATTTTAGGCTAGTAAATAAATATGGATACAAGAAGCAATTTTTCATAAATGACTGAGTTTCTGGGATGTATGGGACCCAATGAACAGCAATGAGCAGAGAATTTAATACAAAGGCACAGATTACTTCGTGAGGCAAGACAGGCGGAAAGTCTAGCAATTTGATATGGAATAATGCAAAATGGAAAGATTATTTAGGAGGATGAAAAGGGCATAAACACATGAATCCTTTTCAACAGAAGAAGAACACGGAACGTGAAACTTTCCCACAGGCAGAGCATTAAACATGAATTCTACCTTATCTTACTTAGAAAATTTCACCAAAAATGAATATGAATGAACTGTGAAACATAACGAAATACATATGAAACATAAAGAGAACACATTTGCTACACTCACACCACATGAATCTCATGAACCAGAGCCGCTGCCTTTCATTAATTCTCTGTCAAAATATACAATGAAGAACTGAGTTTCTCTCCCACAGTCTCCCAGAAATTAAAACCTACCTTTTGCAAATGGTTTGCATACAATAAATAGACTATTCCATAGGGAAATATAATGACCCAGAGCTGGGGAGTTTCTCAAATGATTACAAACTGGAAATGGAAATCCAACCATTAGTTACAGGTGCAGCGTTACAAAAATGACAAATGGCTTGGGTGACTGCTCGCTTTCCTCTACCACTTGGATAGAAGCCCACCTTTAGTGAAAATACTTTTTAAACATTGCCTTAGTTGTTGAGAAAAATATAGTGTAAATGAGTGGGCCCACTTGGAGATAGTCGCGAATCGAAATTTCGTGGAACGGAAGTGATTTTGGCCTTTTGGTCTATATGCGCCGCGCCCAAATCTATATGTGCTACGCCACTTTGGAGGCGATTTTGAGGTACCTGCTGGAGTCCAAATTTTACCCAAGTGTGCTTGTTGGAAATACCTACCTATCTACTTTCCAACCCAAGTGGAATTTTTGAATTTGGTGCTCATTTTCCCCTCCAAAACTTCATTATCCCAAGACTGCTTCCTCTGTGTCAAAATAGGGGCAGAGAGGTCATTTTTTGAGTGTTTTTGACCTCCTGAGGACTCAAAACTTGCCCAAACTTCTTGTCCATGCACCAACAGGCATGATTTTTCATGCTAAATCCAAAAATGCAAACCATTCTTGATTTGGAGCTCCCAATCCTAGGTGCACAGGGAGAAAAACCTTGTGTTGTGCCCAAAAATTTGTCATGTGGCCAAAATTGTCCCAAATTTTTTGAAATTTGGGTTGGAGATCCTCTATGAAGTGCTATGCTAGGCCACAGAGGCTTCAACCAAGATTCGAAGCCGACCTTTCTCTTTTTTCCTCTTTTGCCTTTTTGTCGCTTTGCTCAATTTCGCTTTCAAACTCCTTATGTGAGCCTTTGAACTCATGTTCTGTGCCCTGTAGTGATAAACCATCCACCTCAATATGGTTTTGTCCTTGTCGGCCTTCTCTAGCAGTCTCTCAAGGTGGATGTTGATACATTCGAGCCAAGACTCTCGGTCATTGTTAATCTCTTGCTCCAACGGAGTGAGCTCAATCCTCCTATGTTGGGCAGCTTGGCGATTCTCACGGATGTTTTGCAGCTCCATGATCTCATGCTGGTCCTCAAGCTGTTTGTTCCTCTGCTCCAAATACCTGATAATCCACTTAGCCCTCTGCAAATTGAGTGACAAGTCTTGGATCTCCGTTTTCTGCTCCTAGATGGTCCTCCTAAGTTTGGCACTCTCCACATCTGTATCATCATCATGAATGAGAATGAAGTCAGCCTCTCGTTCACCTATTGGCCCCTCGTCATGCATGGGCTTCTTTCCCCTGTCCTGTACCTGTGTTGTCGATGTCGGAAGCGAGGTCCCTTCCACCTCGGGTGGAGATAACACTCGTTTTGCAGCTGCAAACAAATGTCTACTGCCTCTCTGATAGGTGATGAATACTGGCATAGTAGTTTTCTCATGGTGCTCATACTAATGAGAAGGACCACCTATCTCATGCCCAACCTCTGATAATACCTGTGAAGTGCTGAATAGGTCACGGGAGATGAAGTCATCCCAAGTAATGCCCTGTAATCCGAGTTGATGATCCACCAAAATCTTAATAAGAGCAAAATGATAAACACTGTTAAGTTGCTGCTGAGGGGTCTTGTGCTGCATGAAGGTGTTCATCCTCTCTATGTTCCTGCAAATGAAATATGGGATGTTCATCATCCATACTCTGGTAAAGTGCATGAGCAACCTGATGTGATAGGCATATAGACGAGAGAACCTCCCCTCACAACTGAAATACTTCATGATCAACTTCATGAGTGGAGCATATTCATCTTTCAAATATTGGAATGGAAAGACTCTTTGAAGCTGCCTCAAGAAACTAGCCTTAATGTAAGGCTCATAATTTTGTTGATCCACCTTCTGTTTCTTGTGCCACTGTTCTCCAACATTCGGTATGCCGGTTGCTAATGAGACAGTTTCGGGTGCCAGTGTGAAGGTGACCCCGGCCAGGATAGGGTGATCTCCATGTAGGTGAAGCACAAAAAGACGGGCCAACTCATGATGAACTCGAACACTAGCCACCTTTTGACAAAACTCCAAACATGACAAATGTTGGAAGCATGACATAGCAAGAGGGCAGGCTTGCAATTTTGTGAGGGTAGTTGGCTCATCCCTAACATGTTTGCCACTTTTGTGATGTCTCTGGGGAGCCTGTTCTTCTGAGGATGAATCACTTTGTGTTTCCATCTCATACTCCGATGAATGCTCAGATGCCATGAATACTGTGTGTGTACTGTGCTTGGGCTTCGCTTTGATGATGGTATGAAACTAGGTGTTGTTGTGATATTTGCCACCAAGGGGAACAATGCAAAAAGGGAGTGTTAGGAAGGGGAATAATATGATGGGAATAGGGGTTATGGGGGGGAAATTTTGTTTAGGGACATGTAGGAGGGTTTGGGGATTTTATAAGGTAGGGTTTTGGGGTTTTATAGTTGACAAATGAGTGGAGGGGATAGGGAATAGGGGTTTAGTAATGTTTTAGGGTAGGGACTATAGGGAAAAAATGGGATAGGGGCGAAGGGAACATTGGAAAGAATGGGAAAAATGAGAAGTGAAAGAGGAGCCTTGGCATCAATACAACAAGTTTGCAACCCTAGCAACAATGGTTTTGATAATTTCAAGTGGTAGGTTTTAGGCGTTTTTATTTCAACTCTAAACGACCATGAACCATCATTACATTCACAAAATTTGATGAGCAACCAAGATTTAGACCGTACTTGTCAATTGGAAGGGTTTCAAAGTGATTTGATGCAAATTTGGCACAAATTCTGGCCTTTGTGGGTGTGCGTTGTGCAGCAAACCCAGTGCGCCATGCTCTGTATATGCGTCATGCTTGTGTATTTTCACCACTGCGGGGTCGCACTCTGTGCGTTGCACTCTCTATGTGTGCCGCGCTCCTCTGTGCACTGCGCTCTCTATGTGCGCCACGCTCCTCTTTGTGTGCGCTGCGCTCTGGAAAACACCTCCAACCTCTCCTAAAACCCGTGCTAACTCTTCACAATGACTTTGCAATGTCTCTCTCTATCTTTGGTGTGAAAAATGACTTTGTTTCTTGTGGGCATCTTATATAAAGACCTTGGAGTCATGGGTTTTGTTTCTTCAAAACCCACTTTGATAATGTTTTTATTTTGGCACTTTTTCCTGATTTAATTCAACACTGAATTTCACTTTTCCCTTTGAATTTTTAGCTATAATGATGAAATTTTTGGCATTTCTTGCAGGGGTCGCATGACATGGCATTTGGCCAGGGAAACCATGATTGCGCCTGAAGAGATCAACTGGAGACTTTTTTGGAAAATTATCACAAATGACACACTGTTTGACTTTTCTTTAAAACAGAGTTTTGAAGAACAGTCGTAATCTGTCAACATGACGATGAAAATCTTTGAATCACAACTTTGTAAGGGCCTCCCTCTAGCCTGCATGGCTTTATTGGACATGGTTGAAGACCAAATTGACTAATCCCTAGATCTAATGACTGAAAATGACTCTCGTCCATTAAAAGATCAAACATTGACTGTCATGGACATTAGTGAACATTGATGAAAATACTTAAGCCAACAGGGGCCAGACATGAGGGGAAATGAATGACAAGACCTTTTCCGTCAAATTATGGCATGCCCCTAGTGCAATGCAGCTGAGTGAATGGAGCGGGACTCCTAAAAATGAAATGCAGAAAGAGTTTTTATCTCTGACGGAGGACTGACAAGACCGACTCTAACAGCAAGTGTCGTTTTCAGTCAAAGAAAAGAATCCTACTTTTCTTGATGGTTGATTACATTGTCACTGTTATATTTGATTTGAATTAATATTTTTTCAAGTGTCGAAAACAGTTTTCAATTCAAAATCGCAAAGTGTCGTCATTATCTTCTTTTCGTCTTTTGAAGAGAAAATCGTTAGTATTGTCGCTTGAAATGATTAAAATTTGTACTTAGCATTCTTTTTGTCATCCACACATTAAGAAAGAAAAAACAAATACATGCATGTGCATTTGCATTTAGACTACTTGTTATTTTGATTTAGGACAATGCATCTAGTGTGTGCTCTCTACTCTATGTTGAAAGAATCCCGCTTCTCTTTCCTTAGTAGCTAGGATTTTCATTGCAAAAAGAAGATTAAACGATTGTTTATCATCATAGATTGAATTTTAAGAATTGTATATCTACATCATGTGGTGAACCTGAAAGGAAAACTTCTTAAGAAAGATCAACTGTAAAATAAATTCAATGAACATAAAAGTGCTTTGGAACCTAACGCACAACATTTAGAATTCTAGGCTAGAGACATATTCCAGCGACGTAAAGCCTGGTAACTATCGCTTTCATTGTAGGTTGGGTGATTCCTCCTCTTTGAGATGACAAGTGCCAGTACGGACTTGTGCTCCCACGTATCGTCGAGTACATATTAGGAGACCACAATAGGCTAAATCTTTTATTCTTAGGAAGCCGTTTTTGCCACCCTATCGATCGCAATGAACTGAACACAGCATTCGGGAAGATTGACTACCATATCTTAAAAAGTATTCTACAGTTTTGCGATTGGTTTGGTAATCCCTCTGTCTAGATTTCAAGAGTAGTCTCTTTCATTCCTTTTTAGAATCCCTAAAGGAAAAGGTCCATCTGAGCACTTGTCACTTCAGGCTCATTAAAAATCGGAGGCGACTAGAGTCATCTTTAGCTTTTTCTCGACTCTTTAAAATTGAAAAAGCAAGTTGTGTCAAAGCATCTAAAATTCATTTAATTCAAAATCATTTTTCCCTTATTTTGAGTTGATCAAGTAATCTACAATCGTGGAAGAAAGTCAATCGAAACCCCATCGTTCATGGAGATTAACGAGTCAACCGTCTTTTACTTCGGAAACGAAACTATTTCGGACAAAGAAAACTCTCTTAACTAGATCAAAGTCCCCTGGTTTTCTTGGAACTTGTGTTCCAACATCCTTAGGGACCCCGGTTACTCCAACCATCTCTAGTACCCCTACCTTTATAGAAGAAGTTCTGCGGCCACAAGAGGACATTAGAACTGATCCTAGTGTAACGGTAAACACTTCTATTCCTGTCAGCTCCATCTAGAGCTAATTCAGAAGGTGTTACCCCTCCAACAACTATCGATGTAGAGTCTATACCTTCTTCGGCATAAGAAATATTTTACGGACTTGACAGTCTACCTCTCCCACCTAGATTGATTGCTATAGAAGAAATTGTGGAGGATCCTCCATCTAGAACTCCATTACATTTTGGAGCCAGGATCACCCTGTATCCTTCTTCATTAGAAGTTAGTCTCCCTTCATCGCAAGGTCCTGTAGAATCACTAGGAAATCTTTTGGATACACTAGATATGTCTGAATAACCATCGACATCTAGGATTGTGTCATCTGACGCAGCAGCAGCAGAACCTCCTGCTGCTACTCCAACAATGTTCGCTGGTGTACCATCTGTCCCAACTAGCTCTCAACCGCTAGATGGAGTCCATCCAGGGACTGTTTCGACACTATGGTCTATTCCCATTTGTTTGTCCGGAATAATATCCAAAATCTCTTATGTTGAGTCTCAACAAATTGATCCTTTGCAACAGTATCAATTTGGGCAGTCCTGTCCCTAAAGGCCAGTCATTCCTTTGAGCACTGGATTGCCACCATATGGGGGGCAGTATGCCCTTTCATTGTTTCCTCCAGGAGAACAACCATATGGGAGTTCGCAACAGAATTCGGGTCATGCTGGAATTACATCCAGAGGTTGGGCACCAATACTGCCTCAACAACCAAGACTTGTATACTCAATGAAATAAAGCCCACCTGTGTCGAGTATCCCCACTACACTGGCCATTGTGATAGTGTCGCAAGTACAAGCGTTGCCTGTTGTATGCCAACCTCAAGTTTCTCAGGTCCTAATACAACAACCTCCTATCTCCACGACACAGCCGCAATCACCGGTTAGTGGTTCCCTAACTGGAGCGACCCAGGTTCAAATGGGTACTATTACCCCTCATCTTGGTCAAATAGCCAGTATTGGACAACAGCATATGGTTTCACAACCATGGCTAGTATGCTTTGCCAAACCTGAATCAACAGTTGCCCTTTGTGGCGACTTTAGAGTTACCGGATCTAAATCTGCTAACAAACGATCCAATTTCCTATGCCCCTTGGTGGCCGGCAATTCCTCATAAACTACTGTCAGATATTCCTAAATTTAATGGAAATCCGAGTGAAGACCCATCGAATCATGTGATGACCTTTCATCTGTGGTGTTCATCCAACACTCTCAATGATGATTCTATTAGGCTTTGCCTTTTTCAGCAAACATTAACTGGTCTGGCAAAAACATGGTACATTGAATTTCCTAGAGCTTCATTTGATAACTTCAGTACCCTCGCCACAACCTTTTTAACCCATTTTCAGTTACCAATAAGGTGCAAAACAGGAATAGAGCTTCTTACCAATTTCAAACACATGATAGCCACTCACATATCTGATCATATCCATGAGTGGTGCCGTCATCGTAGAATGGTAAAAACATATGTTCCTGATCAGCTGTTAGCTGAATGGTTTATTAATTCATTGTTACCTTCTATCACAAAAGATGTGGAAAATCGAGGGGTCGTCACTGAAGAGCAAGTCATTGCTCGTGTGCAATATCTAGACTTGATCTATACTCAATCTGGCACGCTCTATGACAAAAACCCTGATGCTCCTAGACTAGAATTTTCCGTTCCTCCTCCTCCTAAATCAAACAAAGACTCCCATGCAGCGATGGTGTGATAGGTACGACTAGCACGAAAACTGTAAAGGCTACATCGAGGAAATATTGTACGATTTCTAATCAAAATGCAAATGAAGAACTTCTCACCTCGGAGATAAATGCCATGTCGACTAACAAAGGCAAAGAACCGAAGCAACCAGGGGCAAGAAGAAAAATAAAGGGAAAAGAATAAATAGGAGGAGTCGTCTCCTGAAAATTCTTCTGCAAACCCTTATGGAGAAAGGAAACCAAATCATCCATGCTTTATATGCGATGAGGATCATTGGATGAAAGACTGTCCACATAAAGCTGAGCTTAGAAAACTCTTAAAGAATTCAAAAACCTCAACGGTATTGACTGATCTATTTCCAAATCCAGGAACCAATTTGGTTGCTAGTGACAATGCTTCCCCATCCCAAGTGCAGATGTTGTCCATTTCAAAACAGCAAAATGATACTTTGATATCGACAAGGAATAAATATTACCGGAATCCACATCTGTCAAACAACAAGGCTACTGATTAACCTAGTTTGACCGAAGCTGTGCCACCCATCATTCCTGAGCTAACGATAAAGCCACCAAAGGGAGTAGTACAAAAATCGACATTTAATCCTCGTGCCAGAGCAGCACAAAATTATAATATAGTAGAGGACCTAACCCAATCGTCGTCCGCTATGTCGACACTTGAGGTACTGCAAAATTTCCCCTCCCAAAAGCAGGCTCTATTATCAGCAATAGGTGGGATTGACCCTACAGATTCCAATCTTGTGGCCTTTAGTCATAAAGGATATGACCCTCAGTTACCAGCTCAACTTGCTTTCCTTATTGGAGTGAAAGCCCTCAATAAAACTGTTCATCGAACGATTATTGATGAGGGAGCATCTACATGTATTATGTGGATGAGTCGCTAGAAAACTTTGGGCTCACCACCCTTGTCGCAATCGTCAATGGCGTTGAAAGGATTTGATGGACAAACGTACACTCCATACGAGATTTTAAGTAACTTGCAAGTCGAACTTGGGGGAAAAACAGTAGAAATTGATGTTGAAGTTATTGATGGAAATCTCGATTACAACATCCTACTTGGCAGGCCTTGGATATATGCTATGGCCACTGTTGTGTCGACATACTTCAGAAAGATTTCATTTCCTTTCCAAGGAAGAATTACAATCGTCGACCAACAAACGTTTCTCCCCAACAGTTCACAAGTTACAGGAAGCATTCCGATGATCCACGGGAGCTCTCAGTCGCTTCAAAATATCGGAGTAGGCCTACTAAAAGACTTCACATTAATGGGTAATTTTTCCCTACCGCCTCCAAACAATCTGGCAGAAGTGGCCACGGTGGGAACCTACAATATGGTGTCTTCCATTCAGAAGATATCTGATCACGATGTTAGCATGGATCATCGCGAGGTTTTGCCTCCAAGCCCAATAGAAATATTGTAGCAATCAATGTTTTCGGCATGGGAGGCGAACCCAAATCAATGCTCATCAAGAGTTTGGATAGATAGGTCTAAGGAATATTATACCCCTTCAGATCCTTGGTCGCATGTACATTCTACAGATGAAGGAATTGTTCAGTCAATGATGATTGACGGGGCACCATGGGAAGATTACCACCATCGTTCCCATCTTCCAGATTACAAAGAAGATTGTTCCAGTGACCTTGATCATCCTTCAATATTTGATTTCCTATCGAATACTGTTAATATAGTGGATTTTGAGTGAAACTTGTCCAATATTGAAGAGACTATCGCCATCAATATCTCGACCAAACCAAATGTTGTAGAGAATATTCATGTCGGCAAATCTTGTTCTCCTTTAGAACTAGAAATATAATATGCTCTCTTTCGTGAGTTTAGAGATGTCTTTGCATGGTCATATGAAGAAATGCCAGGCATTGACTCGAGTATAGTTGAACATGAAATTAAGATGTATCCAGATGTCAAACCAGTATGACAACGGCTTCCACAGGTGCACCCCAAGAAATCCGTTGCCATCAAGGTAGAAGTTGAGAAACTTCTCCATGTTGGTTTCATTTACCCGGTTCCTCTAACTGATTGGGTATTGAATATTGTTCCTGTAATGAAAAAGCAAGGAACGATTAGAGTGTGTGTCAATTATAGGGATGAAAATCAAGCTTGTCGAAAAGACAACTACCCTACACCCTTCATTGACCAAATAATTGATGAATGCGCCCTATGTGAAATCTTTTCATTTATGGATGGATTTTCCAGGTATAATCAAATAAATATCCACCCACAGGACCAGTCAAAGACTACATTTATTTGTCCGTGGGGCACATTCTCTTACCACAGGGGAAACCTTTCAGAGGGCAATGAATTATGTCTTCCATGAAATCAAAAACATCGTTCAACCATATCTCGATGATCTTCCGGATCATTTGCAAAAGCGGACCGATCATCCACAACATTTGAGAGCGATATTTCTACGTTACCGACACTACAAGATATGACTCAATCCACACAAATGTGTGTTTTTTGTCAGTTTTTGTCATTTACTTGGCTTTGTAGTCTCAAAGGACAAGATTCGTCTAGACCCGTGTAAGGTTCAAGCAATCATTGATTTACCTCCACCTTCAAACTTGCTTCAGATTCAGAAATTGCAAGGGAAAGAAAACTTTCTGAGGAGATTCATTCCAAATTATGCCGAACTTTCTAAAGGTTATACATGTTTGTTGAAAAAAGAAGTACCCTTCGTTTGGGATCAGGTCGCACAAGCTTCCTTTGATGCTCTAAAGGAATCCCTAATAAAGGCATCATTAATGTATGCTCCTGATTATCAAAAAGAATTTAACCTGTATCTGGCTGCAGCAGATACGGCCATAGCGATGGTTTTAGTTCAAGAAGACAATGGAATTGAAAATCCTATCTATTATTTAAGTCGAAACTTAAATGATACAAAAACCAAGTACTCCTATGTTGAAAAGCTGGCTCTCGCAGCTGTTCAAGCAATACAGAGATTTCGACACTATATCCTCTTTCGAAAAACTACCATTTTGTCAGATTGGAACCCCATTACTTATATCTTGTTGCGACAGTTACTAGGGGGAAAATAGTCCAAATGGATAGCAATTTTGTAAGAGTTTGGTCTGGAATTCGTAAAATCCAAATCAAATAAAGCTCTGGTTTTCACGGAGTTACTATGCGATCTCCCATCGTCGTCCAACAATTCAACGTCTGATGCAACAATTGTTAACGAATCTTTGTTTCTAATATCTTCAAGCAATCTGTGGTATGGAGATATAATCATCTATCACCAGACCCAAAAATATAGGTCTAATACCACCCATTCAGAGCAACGACGTACTCGATACCAAGCAAAAGACTACATGATCGTCAGTGATACACTTTACCGTCGTGGTATCAATACAGTTCTACGGAGGTGCCTCATCCATGAGGAGGCCGAAAAAGTCCTAAATGATTGTCATTCGGGCACGTGTGGGGGGCATCAATCTGGTTACGCTACAGTGAAAAACATATTACGAGCAGGGTACTTCTGGCCAACAATGTTCAAGGATTGCAAAACTAGAATACCACTTGCACCTTTGCAGCCAGTAGTTGTTGTTGGGCCATTCGCCAAATGGGGCATAGATTTCATGACCTGTAACCCCACCTCGGTCGGGGGGCATGGGTATATCATAGTCGCAGTTGACTATTTTACAAAATGGGCCGAGGCGATGCCTACATTAAACAACAACGGCAAAATGACTGCTCTTTTCATTTTCAATCATGTAGTCTCCAGAAGCTATAGTCATAAATCATGGATCTCATTTTCGCAATCACATGATGGTTGAGTTGGCTGCCAAATTAGGACTGTCCCACGATAGCTCTACTGCATATTATCCGCAAGCTAATGGGCAAGTTGAGGCAATTAACAAAGTCCTGAAGCGCATGCTGCAAAGGATGATTGGAGTCCATAAACAGAGTTGGTACCTAATCCTATACTCAACCCTGTGAGCATACCGAACATCGGTGAGAAATGCGATCGGGTTTACACCCTTTCAGCTGGTGTATGGCTCGGAAGCAATCTTACCGGTTCAGTGTGAAATCTCGTCCCTCAAACTCGCAGTCGACCTTCTCCCTGGAACTTCAGAAGAGGAGGCTCATTTCTTGGAATTAATCCAGCTGGATGAAACCCATTGTGATTCTGCCTTGGCTAATGAAGCGCATACGAAACGAGTCAAGGCGCAGTTTGACAAGAATGTCAAACGCCGTGTCTTCTCAGAAGGAAACCTAGTCTTACTTTACGACTAGGAATCTGACAAGTTGGGAGCAGGTAAGTTCCAGTATTTATGGATGGGACCCTATATTGTTAAGTGTGTATTAGCAAAAGGAGCCTACGAGTTAGTGGATTACGACGGAATTCCACTGTCGCAACCTAGAAACACGTTGTACCTTAAGTGTTACTATGCTTGACTCAGTGTAGTAACCTCTTCGTATTCTTTTGTTACGTTTTTTGTTTTCACTAAGAGCAATCATTTTGGTTAGGTAATCCACTTTTTAATTTGTTACAGATGTCGAACCCATTGGAATCATTTGTTGGATATGCCGATGGAGCAAGCCGTAGTTCGCTTAACCTATCTTCTGCGGCTTGGGCCATCTTTGATCCAAACAACAAGTTAGTAAGTTTCAGAGGGGTATGTATTGGCCGATCGATGAACAACATCCCCGAATACACCGCGTTGATAGAGCTCCTCTTTGATGCCATCGCACATGGCATACGCTAACTTGTTATCAGGCTAGACTCACAACTCATCATTCTACAACTCACTAGTATCTATTCTGTGTGGAATCCAGCTATCTATCGCATGTTCCTAAGGGTCAAGATTTTGGAAAGACAGTTCGATTTTATCCAATATCAACATATTTCCAGAAACTTAGACACATTAATAGATTCATTGGCAAATTATGTGTTAGATATACACTTGCAACATTCATAAAAGTGGATTGTTATGCTGAAAAGCTGGCTCTCGCAGCTGTTCAAGCAATACAAAGATTTCGACACTATATGCTCTTTCGAAAAACTACCATTTTGTCAGATTGTAATCCCATGACTTATATCTTGTCGCGACAGTTACTAGGGGGAAAATATTCCAAATGAATAGCAATTTTGCAAGATTTTGATCTGGAATTCATAAAATCCAAATCAAAGAAAGCTCTGGTTTTCGCGGAGTTACTATGCGATCTCCCATCGTCATCCAACAATTCAACATCCAATGCAACAATCGTGGATGAATATTTGTTTCTGATATCTTCAAGCGATCCGTTGTATGGAGATATAATCATCTATGTCCAGACCCAGAAATATAGGTCTAATACCTCCCGTTCAGAGCAATGATGTACTCGATACCAAGCAAAAGACTACATGATTGTCGGTGATACACATTACAGTCATGCTATTGATACAGTTCTGCGGAGGTGCCTCACCCATGAGGAGGCCGAAAAAGTCCTGAATGATTGTCATTCGGGCACGTGTGGGGGGCATCAATATGGTTATGCTACAGTGCAAAACATATTACGAGTAGGGTACTTCTGGCCAACAATGTTCAAGGATTGCATAACCGTAGTGAGAAGTTGCCATGCTTGTCAAATCTTCGATGGCAAAACCAGAATACCACCTGCACCTTTGCAACCAGTAGTCGCTATTGGGCCATTCGCCAAATGGGGAAGATTTCATGACATGTAACCCCACCTCGGCCGGGGGGCATGGGTATATCATAGTCGTAGTTGACTATTTTACGAAATGGGCCGAGGCAATGCCTACATTAAACAACATCGGTGAAACTACTGCTCTTTTCTTTTTCAATCATGTAGTCTCTACATTCGATGTTCCACAAGCTATAGTCACAGATCATGGATCGCATTTTCGTAATCACATGATGGTTGAAATCGGGAAATATAGTGTTTATGCAGAGCTGCTAGTCCCACTAAGACGGGTAGTTATCTTAGAAACAAACATATTAAAGTTACTTTCATTTTCCTTTACGAGAAGTAGATAGGAGAGGAGCAAAGAATACCAACCTCAATCTTTCACTTGGTTCAGTGCTTGTTCCTTCTCCCCTATGACAGATCTTTGCCGCTCTTTCCTTGACCACTCTGCTTCAAAGAGTACCTGTAACGTCAAAGTAGCATAATACCTTCAAAGTGCAGAGATTTACAATCATAAACAATATAGGACCAGATATATATTGACCACACAAATGCATATATTATCAGACATACAAGAATGTGGAGGAAAACTTGAATAACTTTATGAGTAAAGATTAGAAGAGAGGATTACACAACCCTTGATCTGACCCAACGTCATCCTCCCAGCATGAAAGCCCTTCTTCACCTCATGAAAAGCTTAGATCACCCAACACTATGATATTCCACTAGGAAACCAACAACACTTCCTTACAAGATAAAATATTCCAGCCTTTGGATCTATGGGATGAGGGATCCATATATAGATGATTACAGGGGGGTGAGTCAGCTTCTGGGATTTTGATTAGTGTCTTCTCTCTGATAGTTCTTGATTCCACTTGGAGATTCATGATCTGTTACTCATCCCTGGGCGAATTCAGAGAGACAAGTGTCACAAGAGAAGTTTCTGCAAGATTCCCTGATCATCCATCTTGCAAACTGTCTCTACCATTTGTCTACTCTCGCCCATCGCACCCTACAGAAGGGATTTTCAGTATGCATCACACGTTTTGCATGTGGAAGGTGAGATGCATCGCACCCTCTGCACTAAGCAGTCCGTATGGTCCAGTTTTGACGAGTTCTGAGCAGTTTTCTGTGGAGAACTTCTGGGAGATGATGTAATCAGCTGACCTTGTTCCTTTAGGGTATGAAACAAAAATTTTAGGGACTCAAAAGCCCTTGGTTTATGGACATATATGATTGGGGTTGCATTTCCCAAATATGTCTATAACAGTTGCCCACTAAAGTATGAGGTCCTAAATCTTTGATGTCGGGTGAAATGCTTTATCATGAGGATCCAAGGTTTTTTAAATTGGAAGGCGACCTGTAATAAGACAAAATACAATACATTATATTCATAACATTTTCATGATCTAGCTAAGGCATGCGTTCCCATTCTCAGCTTTATAAATTCATTTTCATGTACATAGGACAGAAAACCGTCTGTGTGGCAGACTGATGATTCTGATAGAGCCATCATCCTTTGATTCAGATGATCATATGTGCAGTAATGATGTACATTTGATGTCTTTATTTTCCTGAATTTATTGCATCTTGGATGGAGGAAAATAGATCCGGGGTCTTCAAACTCATCCAATCTTTGCCCTAAGTACAATTCGATCCATGTGAAAAATGTTTTGGAGTGGAACATGGAAAGACATCGCCTGATTACCAACCAATGATGTAAGTTGTTAACAGGCACGAGAGGAATCATCGATAATGATGATGATCCTTAAGGTACTACAGTACAATTTGCATGGTGTGAAAATGGGACTTGGCGTCAAACACCATGCAAAATATTTCGGTCGAAGGCCATTGATGTAAACCTGTCACTGGAAGTGAGAAACTTGTCACTGAGGCATGCAAGCTTCAAAGTACTAAAAGGGTTGTTCCTCGGTCGACTTCTTGGATAATGAGCTTTCGTCAACAAGAAGTGACCCATCATAGGAGGGCCTTAATGAATCCCACATCTATGACACGGAACGGAGAAAATGATTTTGTGGAGGTGAAAACGATCTGATGATACAGGTTTCAGGGTGGCAGTCATGAAAGAATGAAGCGTGAAGGTATTGTAGAGGGTGAGACACAAGCTGGGTTGGTGAATTCTCTGATCGACTTCTCTTGAACATATCGGCGATAGTGAAATGGATTGGTAGCATTAACCCCAAAGATGGATGGTATGATGGACCAATTGTAGTATGACCAAAGAACGGAATAACCCAACCTGACTCAATCATGGTGATGGAGTGAAAGTGTCATGTTCAAGAGCAACTCGCTACCAATAAAGTTTCTTCAAGTTTTCTTTCCCAATTTCCCCAATCATTGCTGACCAGTACCTCTTTATTTTTATCAAGATTGAGGAGGATAACATATGCTTGTTCTATAATTTTCCCTTCAGGCAAACTCGTCACTATTTTTTAACGAGCCTGGCGACAGTGAAACTCGTTCTTGTCTCTATGGAAAAGTTTGTCGCTATTGGTTTAAATGAGTTTTACGACAAAGACAACTTGGTCCTTTTTCAATTTTAGACAGTTTGAAAAGGGACAGAAAGGAAACTCTAGTAATCCTTTTTCGTCATATAATCCCTTAAGTCCGAAAAAGTATAAAATAATACGAAACGGATGAATTTTTGATAGTTTTAATGAGCCAAACAAGACAAGCGCTCGATCTTTTTGTGTAATAATCCCACAGGTCCATAAAGATTAAAATCTAGAGGAGGGATAGCACTTCTGATAGCTTTAACGAGCTGGAGAGGCCAATTTCTTGGCAATCATTTCATATTTTACAAGTTAGATGAAAAGAGCTTAAAGGAGACTCGTTTTTGAGGAACGAGTGATATTTTTGGGTAGCTGCTAATTCCAGGTAAGGTTTGGAATTTTCCAATCATGACAGTGTCACAAGGATGGCTAACAGAATCACTCATCGTAGTTGTTCCTCAAAAGGGTAAACAATCAAATGGAGGCGTATGATCGACTAAAATAAAGTGGACGTGATGGTAAGAACACGACCAGGGCTAAAAATATGATGATAATGCATTCAAAAATGGTTATTTACTAGAGGATGGTTCATTTTTTAATGAGCTTAAACTCTGGGGGAACATTTGCTCATTGTTTAGGTTGAATTTTTAACGAGCTTGAACTTCGCATAAAAACGGTTCGTGATAATGGTCATTGATATTCGACTCACTGTCAACATTATGTTCTTTTGACGGTCATACTACCTGTTCAATTTCCCCATCAAACTGATTAGAAATGAGAATACATGCTTGAAAAATGAGTTAGAACACTAATACCCTACTCGAATTAAGTGAAAGTAACTTAAAAGTAGTTTTTTACCCCATTTCATTTGAGCTTGAGATTGTTGGAGCTTTGGAGGTTCTTTCCCCCTTGATTTTCACTAGCTGATTCTGGGAGATTCTGTGGACAATTCTTGGCACCGTCTGGACCAGGTAGGAGCTAAACCTGAGCTCTTTAGTTGCATTCTTTCCTTTTTGAATTCTGAGCATGTTTCCTTGCTTTTCTGAGCCTCTAGGGTTTGAACAATTCATTTTGCCCCCATCACACCCTGTGTATATCGAAATGTGTGATGCATACTGGGCTAGCCATTTCCCAGTCAGTATGCATCGCACCTAGTACATAGCTGGGGTGCGATGGGCGCAAGGAGGGAAACTTGTTCACTGTTTTTTCATGGAAATTTTGCCTTTTTTTGCCAAATCAGGATCCTGACTCTTCTCTTGTTTGTTTTCAGAGATTCATCGGAGAAAAATGGTTGTTACATGGCGAGAACAAGAGCATGAAGAAGAAGACATGGTTGCTTTACATGATCCAGGTATGGTAACTACATTGCGGAATTGTGGTTTTCTCAAGTTCTTCCACATCTCTAGTATGAGGCAACAAATCAACTTGTTGCAATATTTCCTCGATGCATGGGATCCTACCAACCAGGTGTTCCATATCAGAGGCAAATCCATCCCCTTGACTGTCGTGGACATCTACTTTTTGACCAGTTTATCGAGGCATGGTGCCCCTCTCTCACTATCAGGGTCCACCCATGGGGGTGAATCCGTGAGGGATTATATTCGTTGATACTGTAGAAAAGGATCTCAACCAAGAAGGGATGGCAAGATCAACATCTGAGATGTCACTGGTCGGCCCTTGAGGACCATCTTGTTCACCTTTGCTAGACTGGCTAGTAGTGCGGCTCTTCACTTGGCCAACAGGTCCTATATGCATTATGCCTTAGAATGCCTTGAACCGAAGGTGTTCAACTGATGTGATGCAGTACTTCCATTGATAAAAGAACTTACCAAGGTGAAAAATAGACGATCTAGAACTTTGGCTATGGTTCCATTTTGACTGCTTTTGCCTTGGAGAAGATCCGATTGATGTAGCCGCAGTACATTTCACTTGGTTTTTCGCCACCAATTGAACCACAGATGCAGAGATGGTTTGAACTTATGGCCTGACATGCTGGTCAGCCAAAGGTTTCTTTCTCTGATGCCTTCTTTGAGTGGTTCAACCGTCAGGAGATGGTTTATGCTAAGTGTCCATATGCTGGTATGGATTTCCGGGGTGACCCAGATTTGGTGCTGCCGGCTGGTGAGCAGTGGAGTGCTATAGGTAAAATTTCTGACCATATCTCTATTTATTGCTTTTATAATGTTCATGTGCTTTCTTTTATCAAGACTAATCAAAACTCATGTGCTCATGCAGATATCAGACCGGTCCGACCAGCGATGCGCTTGAGAGCACGAGCTACTGTTCTAGCAGGAGAGACTGTAGGGAGGGCTGTCCTTCGCAACCTGGATGTGGCCGAGACTCTTGTAGCATTGCAGGATCAGATCGAAGGCCTTACTCTGGGTATCCCGGATGTGAGGACTGACGAGTTGCCTTTGAGATTACAGCGACATACTACTGGCGTGCCACGTCGATGGACTAGGCTTTTACGCATGATTACACAGTCGATGACTTGTTATCACCAGCACCATTAGACTAGGGTGCCCCCTAGCATTTTGAGTTTTTGAGTCATTTGATTGATTTTATCTTAGACACATAACACTATGTGTAAACCATAAATAGTTATATATATATATATATATATATATTATATATATATATATTTATATTTGATTTTTGGAGCTTCATTTTGGTTAAGTTACATGATTCTAATGCAAATATTGATGAAATGATTTTCTTTTATAAATGTCACAAATGTCTATCTAACACATAATTTGCCAATGAATCTGTTAATGTGTTTAAGTTTCTAGAAATATGTTGATATTGGATAAAATCTAACTTTCTTTCCAAAATCTTGACCCAGGAACATGCGATAGATAGCTGGATTCCGCACAAAATAGATACCGGTGAGTTGTAGAATGACGAGTTGTGAATCTAGCCTGACAACAAGTCGGTGTATGCCATGTGAGATGGCATCAGAGAGGAGCTCTATCAACACGTTGTTTTCGGCGATGTTGTTCATTGATTGGCCAATACATAACCCTCTGAAACTTACTAACTCGCCACTTGGATCAAAGATGGCCCAGGCCGCAGAAGATAGGTTTTGTGAACTACGACTTGCTCCGTCGGCATATCCAACAAATGACTCCAATGGGTCGACATCTGTAACAAATGAAAAAGTGGATTACCTAACCAAAACGATTGCTCTTAGCGAAAACAAAAACGTAACAAAAGCATATGAAGAGGTTACTACACTGAGTCAAGCATAGTAACGCTTAAGGTATAACCCGTTTCGAGGTTGCGACAGTGGAATTGCATCATAATCCACTAACTCGTAGGCTCCTTTTGCTAATACATGCTTAACAATATAGGGTCCCATCCATAAATATTGGAACATACTTGCTCCCGTCAAAAGAACATAGTGTTGACGGTGAGTCGAATATAAATGACCATTATCACGAGCAGTTTTTATGTGAAGTTCAAGCTCGTTAAAAATTAAAGCTAAGCAATGAGAAAATGTTCCCCCAGACTTTAATCTCAGTAAAAAATGAACCAACATCCGATAAATAACCATTACAAATGCATTATCATCAGCTTTTGAGCCCTGGTTGTGTTCTTACCATCACCTCCACTTTGTTTTAGCCGATCATACGCCTCCATTTGATTGTTTACCCTTTTGAGGAACAACTCCAACGAGTGATTCTATTAACCATCCTTGTGACACTGTCATGATTGGAAAATTCCAAACCTTACCTGGAATTAGCAGCTACCCGAAAATATCACTCGTTCCTCAACAACGAGTCTCCTTTAAGCTCTTTTCATCTGACTCGTAAAATATGAAAATATTGTCAAGAAATTGGCCTCTCCAGCTCCTTAAAGCTATCGGAAGTGCTATCCCTCCTCTAGATTTTAATATTTTTGGACCTGAGGGATTATTACACAAAAAGATCGAGTTCTTGTCTTGTTCGGCTCGTTAAAACTATCGAAAATTCATCCCTTTCGTATTATTTTATACTTTTTCGGACTTTAAGGGATTATATGACGAAAAAGGATTACTGGAGTTTCCTTTCCGTCCCTTTTCATACTCTTTAAAATTGAAAAAGGACCGAGTTGTCTTTGTCGTTAAACTCATTAAAACCAATAGCGACAAACTTGTCCATAGAGACAAGAACGAGTTTCACTGTCACTAGGCTCATTAAAACATAGCGACGGGTTTGCCCAAAGGGAAAATTATAGAAACACGCATATGTTATCCTCCTCAAGCTTGATAAAAATAAAGAGGTACTAGTCAGCAATGACTGGGGAAAATTGGGAAGAAAACTTGAAGAAACTTTATTGGTAGCGACTCGCTCTTGAACATGACACTTTCACTCCATCACCATGACTGAGTCGGGTTGGGTTATTCTGTTCACCGGTCATACTACCATTGGTCCATCATACTATCCATCTTTGGGATTAACGCTACTAATCCATTTCAATGTCGTCGATACGTTCAAGAGAAGTCGATCAGAGAATTCACCAACCCAGCTTGTGTCTCACCCGCTACAATACCTTCACGCTTCATTCTTTCATGACCACCTCCTTGAACCCTGTATCATCAGATCGTTTTCACCTCCACAAAATCATTTGCTCCGTTCTGTGTCGTAGATGTGGGATTCATTAAGGCCCTCCTACGATGGGTCAATTCTTGTCGACGAGAGCTCATTATCCAAGAAGTCGACCTAGGAACAACCCTTTCAGTACTTTGAAGCTTGCATGCATCAATGGCAAGTTTCTCACTTCTGGCGATAGGTTTACATCAATGGCCTTCGACCGAAAGATTTTGCATGGTGTTCGATGCCAAGTCGCATTTTCACACCATGAAAATTGTATTGTAGTACCTTAAGGGTCATCATCATTATCGGTGATTCCTCTCGCGCCTGTTAACAACTTACATCATTGGCAGGTAATCAGGCGATGTCTTTCCATGTTCGACTCTAGAACATTTTTCACATGGATCAACTTGTACTTTGGGCGAAGATTGGACGAGTTCGAAGACCCCGGAACTAGTTTCATCCATCCGGGCTGCAATATATTCAAGAAAATAAAGACATCAAATGTACATCATTACTGCACAAATGATCATTTGAATCAAAGGATGATGGCTCTATCAGAATCATCAGTTTGCCACAGACACGGTTGTCTGTCCTATGTACATGAAAGTGAATTTATAAAGCTGAGCATGGGAACGCCCGCCTCAGATAGATCATGAAAATGTTATGAAGATAATGTATTGTATTGTGTCTTATTATAGGTCACCTTCCAGTTCGAAAAACCTCGGATCCTCATGATAAAGCATTTCACCCGACATCAAAGATTTATTACCTCACACTTTAGGGGGAAACTGTTATAGACATATTTGGGCACTGCAACCCCAATCATATATGTCCATAAACCAAGGGCTTCTGAGTCCCTAAAATTGGTTTTTCATACCCTAAAGTAACAAGGTCAGTTGATTACATCATCTCCTAGAAGTTCTCCACAGAAAACTACTCAGAATTGGTAAAAAATGGACCATACAGACTATTCAGTGCAGAGGGTGCGATGCATCTCACCTGCCACATGCAAAAAGTGTGATGCATACTAAAAATCCCTTCTTTAGGGTGTGATGAGCGAGAGTAGACAAATGACAGAGACAGTTTGCAAGGTGGATGATATGGAATCTTCCAGAAACTTCTCCCGTGACACTTGTCTCTCTGAATTCGCCCAGGGATGAGTAAGAGATCATGAATCTCCAAGTGGAATCAAGAAATATTAGAGAGAAGACACTAATCAAAATCCCATAAGCTCACTCGCCCCCCTGCAATCATCTATATATGGATCCCTCATCCCAAAGATACAGAGGCTAGAATCTTGTATCTTGTATGGAAGTGTTGTTGGTTTCCTGGTGGAATATCATAGTGTTGGGTGATCTAAACTTTTCATGAGGTGAAGAAGGGCTTTCATGCTGGGAGGATGACGCTGGGTCAGATCAATGGGTTGTAATCCTCTCTTTTAATCTTTACATCAATAAAGTTATTCAAGTTTTCCTCCACATTCTTGTATGTCTGATAATATATGCATTTATGTGGTCAATATATATCTGGTCCTATTTTGTTTATGATTTTAGATCTCTGCACTTTGAAGGTATTATGATGCTTTGACTTTACAGGTACTCTTTGAAGCAAAGTGGTCAAGGAAAGAGTGGCAAAGATCTGTTAGAGGGGAGAAGGAACAAGCAGGGAACCAAGCAAAAGATTGAGGTTGGTATTCTTTGCTCCTCTCCTATCTACTTCTTGTAAAGGAAAACAAAAGTAACTTTAATCTGTTTGTTTCTAAGATATCTACCCGTCTTAGTGGGACTAGCAGCTCTGCATAGACACCAGATTTCTCGATAATAGCTACATCTTTATGTTTATGGTTATCTCTGTCGGATCATTTAAGATCAGTAGCCTTTGAAACTGTTGACTGTTGTTTCCTCGTAACTGCTTCTCTGTGATCTGATTTATTCATACATATGATGCTGCATCTTTCAAAGCTTAGGGCCTTCTCTTCGGGCTTCAACCTCAAAAGATAATCATCCAATCCAATCTAAACTTTGCAATCAGGACTTATGAGGATAAGTGTTTTAGTAAGGGCTTCTTTGATTGCCTCAAAAGACTGCTTAGCCTTTACTGTCCACTTAAGCTTTGAATCTTTCTTTAACATGTTATTCAATTCTCTGATTAGTTCTGCCAAGTTAGAAATGAATCTCCTAAGAAAATTTATTTTACCTAAGAATGATTGCAATTCTTTAATGTTCCTAGGGTGACTGATGTTTAGGATTGCTTCTATTCTAGCTGGATCAATTCTAATGCCCTCTTTTGAAATTATGTGTCCTAAGAGTTTACCTTCTTCTAGCCCAAAGAGTGTATTTTTAGGATTCAAAGAAATGCCACAATTTCTACATTTAATAAAAAATCTTCTCAAATGATCTAGATGTTCATTATCTAATTTGGAAAACACTGTGATACCATCTTGGTAAATGACTAAAAATTCATGGATTTCTTTTGCAACAGATATTTCCATTTCTCTTTGGAATGTTGCTCCAACATTCATCAATCCAAAGGGCATTTTCAAATACATGAAAGTACCCCATGGAGTGGTAAATGCAGTCTTTGCTTCATTTTCTGGTTGAACTAATATTTGGTTGTATCCAGAGAATCCATCAAGTAATGAAATTCTGGATGACCCTACTACCCTTTGGAGAATGTGGTCCATTTTAGTGAGGGGATAGTTATCCTTCAGTAATACTTTGTTCAAGTTTCTGAAATCAATACAGAGTCAGATTTCTCCTGTTTCCTTTCTAGTGCTCACTAAATTAGAGACCCAATCTGAATATCTAATAGGTGCTATGATTTGTGCCTCATACATCCTTTTTACTTCTTTTTCCATCAATGGCATAAGAACTGGATTACTCCTCCTAAGATTTTGTTTAAATGGTTTCTGATCTTCTTTGATGGGTATTTTATGTTGAATAACGTTGGTGTCATAAGGTTTGAGGTCTTCATAACTCCAAGCAAAGACATCTTGAATTTCTTTAAATATACTTATGTATTTCAGCTTTTCAGCTAGAGGTAATGCTTTGGATAATTTAATAAGCTTAGGTTTTTCTTCTATTCCTAGGTTGCATTCTTCTATGTCTGGTCTTAAGGCTCCATTTTTGGTTTTATAGCTACATCATTTGAATCAAAAAAATCTTCTAATTGGACTAATCCCTTAGGTAAAAAGTTATTTTTAAGGTTTAAAATCTCAGAATCATCATTAACTAATTCATTTATTTCTACTTTTTCTAAGTTATCTACTTCTACTTTAGTGAATTTAGTGGGTTTATTTACATCTACAACATTTATATCTATCTCACTATCTATGATGCCTTCTACTATACAATCAGTATCTATGTTATAGTTATGGAATTCTCTTTCAACATTCATAAAATCATAGATTTGAGAATCTTGTGAAAAAATCTGCCAATATTTCAAATTATCAGGTATAACAGGCCTGTGTCTTACCTTTGCAGTGTAGTGGTGATTGGGCTGAAAAGGCAATCTGCAAGTGCTAGCAAAAGTAGCCAAACTATGAGCTTGCACATTTTTTTTCCTAGGAATAACAACAAAATCAATTTCAAGAAGTTCTTTAATCAGAGATAGAACAATTTCTCTGTATTGCCTAAGTCTAGGATTATTCACAGAATACTCTCCTTTAATTTGTTTTATGATTAATTCCTAGTCTCCCATGATAGAAACTCTCTTGGCTCCAAGGTTTCTTACAATTTGCAATCCTAAGATTAAATATTCATACTCTGCCATATTGTTTGTGCATTTAAAGTTTAATCTAAAGGCATGACCTTCAGAATGATTACTTTCCATGTTATGAATCCAAACTCCTGCACCTGTTCCTAATCTATTCACTGAACCATCAAAGTCTAGGTGCCACCTAGATTCATGAAATATATTATCACTGTCAAGTTCTTTATGTTCTTGTTTTACAACTGTGTTGTTGTCTTTTCCAGTGTCTGAATTACATAAAATGAAAGAATCCATATCAAAATGTATAGAACAAATAGGATAGTTTTGTGGTTTATCTATACTACTGACTATGCATTTCATTAAAGTTTCCCTATAAATCTTTTTGGGCTGACCAAATACTGAAATTGTGGCATAAGACATGTCTAATTGTAGAGATCCCTGCAATTTTTCTCCCGATGAGTGAGATAATAACATTCCATACTTTGGAGGGATATCAACAACTACAATATCCATGACAATACTCTTACCTAGGTATTGAAGTAGAGTGACACACAAGTCTTTTATCAGGCCCATGCATTTAACGTTACTAGAATGAAAAGAGAAAAGATCTTTGTATGGTCTAGTTATATCTCAATCCAATGGCTCCCTGATTGCTTTAGGCATTAAATTGTGAGATGCTCAGGAATCTAACATAGAATTGTGTAAGATTTGATCATGAATAGTCAAGCTAATGTAGAATGGAGGAGCACCACTTTGTTCATGTTTTCCATTTACCTCAGGACCAAATATTAACTCTGGTTGGTCATCATTTAGATTAACATAGTCTTCTCCTTCATCTATATTCAATGTTTCAGTGATTTGGGATTTGTAGGAATAATTTTTTATTAATTATGTTAAAGGAACTGATATTTTCAATTTGGCAATTTCAATTTGGGCATTAAATGGAGTCTGTGTTTTTCCTAATTGAATGATTTCCTACTTGGCAATTGGAGTTTTTGTAGTCCTTCCTTTCTTATCTTCAGTTGGTAATTTAGTTTCTATTTGGGTATCCACTGTTTTACTATTTTCAATTTTTTGATTTGGAATAGTTTGGGAAGCAATTGAAATCTGAATAGAATTTGAAGCTTGAGTATCAGCTGATTTTTGGACATCTTTTGAAGTTTTAACAACAACTGATTTTTGAATATCAGCTGAAGTTTTGACAACAATATCTGTAATGTCTACAATTTTTGGACTAGCTGCAATCTTTGGAGATAAATTTTTTTGGGTTTCCATAGAGAGAATTTGCAGCACTTTGGTTGCAAGAGCTCCCACTGTTTTCTTGGTCTGAGTTTGGACAGTTTTATTAGTAGGGGCTTCCGTGTTTTTCTTACTCCTAAGGTTATATTGCTTATGAACTTCATTAATGGGAAAATCATAACCTTGTTTATAATCAAAGGACTCCCCAGATTGTAACTGTAATGGTTGTAACATGCATAATTCCTATTCTTCTTGGGTCAGAAAAATACTATTACCATCATTTATTCCCATTAAGTTAATCTGAGTGTCTTGATCTTCTTCATTTTGGTGAGAACTTTTAGCATAGTTTTCTTGGAAAAGTGGTCTAATCTGTTGATCAGGTGGCCCTTCTCTAGATTTACCAATATTGGGATTCTTCCTAAATTTTGGATTTCTTATTTGAGGACCTTTTTGTTGATTATCCCATTGTGGTTTTCTTTCCACAATTTCTAATCTATCCACTAAATTTTCTAAAATTTTAGCCAAATATCTATCTTAACATCTGAAGTGGATGGTTATTCCTTAATGGTAACTCTCCTTCCATTCCTCATTCTAGCTCTTTTAGCCAACAAGCTAGCTTCTACACTAACTGCATCACTCTGCATCTGTTCTAAAGTTGGAGGGTTTATTTCTCTCAATTGGTAAGACATACCAGTGTCAAAACCATCAGGAAATTTGATTAGTTCCAAGTCTGGTGGAGGTTTGATATTTGCAGGGATTGCATTATAAATAATGTTAAACCTAGTATAATAGTCCTGAATATATTCATTAGGATCTCTTCTAACGTTTTCATATTCAGACAATTTTTGTAAAGGATTTTTCTTTCTTTCCCATCTATTGATAAACAATCTATGGAAAGCAGGTAAATCAACAAAATGACTAGCAGGTAAACATTTAAACCATTTCTTGACATCTCCTGCTAGTATTTGTGCAAATAATCTCATTTGTACATCTTCTTCATCAATTTCATGTAATTCAAAATAATCACTCATTTTATTTACATGTTGTGCAATATATTGACTAGTACCTCAAAATGAAATATTCTGCTCTGGTAGTATTGGGGCATGGCATGTACTTGAGCTGGCAAGGTCAAAGGAGCATATCTGGCAGTCATGGCTAAAATTCTAGCTTGGCTAGGACGTAAAGTGGTAGTGCTTGAAGATGAACTTGAACGGCTTATAGATGAGCTTGAAGTGCTAAAAAATGTAGCAGAAGTGCTAGAAGATGAAGTTGAAGGTTGAAGAGGAAGCTTGGGGATGAATGATTATGTGGAATGAAGTGTAGTGGAAATACTAGATGAGGTAGTACTAAATAAAGATGAATTTATAGACTCTGAAGGAATGGTAGAAGGCTTAGGAGTAGCAGCAATTAGGGCAGCTAATTCAACTGACTGTTGAAAACAAGCTTCATCTATGTGTCTTGTCAAATTTGAGGTTAAAGCATCAAGTTTGTCAAAAGTGTCTAGAACATGTTGAGCTAAATCATGATGTATAGTATTCTTCTTTGATTCAATAAATTGAATAAAGGCATGGTCTATTATAGTATCATGGACTGTAGTTTCAGATTTGGTACGAAACAATGGATTCTCAAATGATAAATCAAATTGAAGATCCTCTAAGTTTGATAACTCTTTAGGAAGTGAATTTTCTTTGGTTAACTGACTAATGCTTTCTTGACTTTCTACTTTATGGTTTTTTTCTTAATATTTTGTCCAGATTATCAACAATTATAGCAAGGTTTGGATTTGGATGTGCCCTAGTATAGTATGTTCTTTTGGAAGCCATAATTTTAATTTTTTAATGAAACCTTTGACAACCCTAAAATGGCCTTAAGGTGCAAAGATGAGATTTAGGATTTCCTTTAAGGTTTATTAAACCGAGAACTTGTTCCCTATCATGGTCGCCACTATGTTATCACTCTAAAAGTTCCATAGGGTTGTCATGTTGTGTTTAAAGAAATAATAGAGGTAACCACAAACGTACTTTTGAGATCAGGATCTAGCCTTCCTAATGCTTAGAGAGGGTTCTCTCTTAATGATTTAACTTTGTTGGATTAATTGAGTTTAGGCTAGTTATTTAAGCTTGGTTGGTTTTTGATTTGATTTGGTGGTGGAATAATTGATTTAGATGGATAGATAAGTGTCTTTTTACCATTGGGCCATGGAGTCCAAATGTCAAGAAAACAGGACTGAATCAAGTTCTAAAGATAGTGTTCACAGCACAAGGTAGCTGAGTAAATTTAGATCTTTTAGGTTGGATGGTGAAGTGGTTTTTCAATAAGGGTCAAGGAGCAGTTAAGGATTCCTCAAACCAAATAATGAAGGAAATAAAAGTGGTCAATCAAGACTAGGAAGAAATGAAGAATTCCCTACTCTCAATATCAGAAGAAAACATCAAAATGAATAATTGTTCAAGACAGAGTGTACTTAAACAAATTCTGAAGTAACATTCTAGTTATTTCATTCAAATTGGAAAACATGTATGTATGTGAAATACTTAAGAAAATAACAAAAATAACAAATGAAAGATACTTCACTGAAATGGCCCAACACATGAATCTTGTAATGCAATGCCTTTATTACTCAGTACAGTTTGCTGACTTGAAAATGTTACAATAAACCCTCAGGTTTTCAGATCAATAATAACTATAGAAATGTTCAACAATCCACACACTATACTTCGAATTATGAAGTATTTATACAAAAAACTTATTACAAAATATCCTAAACTATTTTAGGAATTATTCAAGGAAAAAGAAATATCTTCATGCAAGAAGATAGAGACAGATATGTAACTGATGCAAGTTGTCCCTCTTTTATTGTTCGTTGTTGGCTTTTCTTTGATATTATGTTGCTTTCTCTCTTTGGTTGTTTCTCTATGCTAGCAGTTACTAATACTCTTTCATCTTTAAATTCTGTTACTGCTCTGTTTTACTTTTACTGCCCTTTTACTTGTTTTACTTTTAATATTCATAGTAAATCATTCAACTTTTCCCAAGACTCTACATCTGTTAATTTAATATTGACCATTCTTCTGTAGATTTCATCAATTTCAGTGTATTTTTCAAAAGTATGCTTGTTTATGAAGAGATGTTTTACCTCATGCTGGAGGTAAAAGAGGTTCTCAAAAGTATAATAGAGCACTTTTCCTATAGGAATCCCTTTCATGGACAAATTTTTGGTTTGTTCCTTTGCCACTTATCTGATTCTCTTATCATAGTCTTCATGTGGCATCAACCTATCATTAATCATCAATGGATTAGGTAGACCTTTCTACCTCAAAGCATCAAATTTGACCATGAACCTGGTTATTGCTAGCTCCATTGTTTGGCACTTCTCCTCAAGATGTATCATCAGGTTCCTCTTGGTGATTACCTTCTTTACGTCTAGTATGGTCTCGGTTTTGTCAGCTATTCCAAGCTCCTGCAATTCATACTTGTTCTTTGAGTTAAGGAACTTGATTATTCTTGAGGCTTCTTCTTGCTTATTTCCAAGTTCATATCTAATCCTTTGAATTTCCTCACTAGCCTCTTTGACCAAATATTTCTGCTCAAATATCACCTGTATAGATGGACAAATATCATTGAATGAGTCAATGATATTGGCCCATAAAATTTGTTTTGCTTAGGCTAGTGGCTCTTTTAGTGTCAATTCTTTCTCTAACTTTTGTATCCTTTCATTCAATCTATTTGATTTATGTTTCTCATTCTTATGCATGATTTGAACCAATTTCTTTTCATCCTCTAGACTTTTTATTTGTTCTTTAAGTCTATTTAATTCATTTGTTTGGATGGACATATCTTCCATGGCTTTGATCAGTTTACTTGCTTCATCATTAGGATGAGATGTTACTGTTGTTGAACCTGTTGTTGATGTAGTTGCTGATGCAGTTGGAAGTGTTGTAGCTACTAGAGCTGCCATGGCCAATGAAGCTGCCAAAGTAGAAGGAATTGTTGTAGTAACTGTAGGAATAGCAGCGACAGTAGTTGTTTCCATGCTGACCTGTTTCTCTTGCACTCACTTATTCATTTCATTCTCCATTTCTTTTAATTGAGCATTTAACTGATGAATGAGGTTCATTATCTCATATTTTTGGCTTTGATTCTCCAGAACTTCCTCGGTCTGTGGATGTTCAGAAGGAGGCAATTTTAGTTGCTTTTTCAATGCAACAATGTCTTTGTTCTTCTTTTTTATGGGTTTTTCTGCTGCCTTCATGTCATTTGGATTATATCCAATCTCAATAACCAATTCTTCTAGTGATTTAATTATGTTATCCTTTGCTTGTGAGGATGCCTTCTCTAGTTTAAACTGTGTTGTGATATTCTCTAGAGAATTTTGAAGTTTTTGTACACTCATGGCCTTGTTGGTCATTGTTGAGTATATCATTTCTCCTACTTGCTTATGAAACTCAATTTGATCTATAGGATGAACATTGCTGGCCAAAATTTAAAATTTTGTCTTCTTGTAATCTCTTGATGACTTAGGCTATTGTACTGTTGGCTGCAAAAAGGTCATCTACATTTTCCCCATCTTAATGTCAAAAGCTAAAAGTAATCTATTTTGATTAGTAGGAGTCTGTTTGAAATATTGGGCATAGGTTTCAACTTTCAATGCTTCATTTCTCAACTTGATTTCTTTATACTTCTCCTTTATATCTTTTTCTTTATCCACTGGTTTGCTATATGAAGAGACTTCAATACTAAGTTGCTTCTGAATAATCTGAGTATTAGAGGATGATGGTTGATGAGTTTCCTCTAAAACTGCTAGAGATGTATTCTCTTTAACGATTGTGTCAGTATCAATGATTTCAACTGTCTCTTCTTGCTCATGTACAAGATTTAGCTTGGGCTTCTTCCTGTACATATTTCAAATCTGTCATGTGTTGTAGCTATGTTTGAGCAAGAACCTTCTTCCCTGGTCCTTTTTTCATTTCTTCCCTACAGGGATGGAGTACGTAGAATGGAACTAGTATTCATATATTTCTCCATATCTATTAAAGTATTTTCTAACCACTTTGACTGGTTCGCGTATTTTTCAATTTCTAGCTTGGACTTATGCATAAAAGGGCTCAATTTAAACTTGAGTCTTAGTTTGTTTATGACTCCTAAAGGATCATATTGTCATTTGAAGCTATTGGTGAACTTCATTTCCTGTAAACATTTTTCTGCTTCTTCTCCAGCTTCCCTATTATTGCCAATAAAAGGACCAAGCTGGTTTTTTATTTTGCACTGTGTTTTCTTCCTGGCTAATAGAAAATTTACATCATTTGAATTTATGATCTGACTAATATACTCGAATGAAAATATCCTCATGGGGAGATATTTGGGCAACTTATAGGGAGTGAGTTGGCATCCATACACCCTAATTTCAGTGTGGTCCTAGTATAAATACCAGTCTCCTATTCTACTATTTTTAGACAACTGTAAAACTCTCTTTATCTCATCACTAATCCTAGGTTGATCACTACTACTTAGCATATTAACAACTGGGTGAACAAAGGAATCAATGAACTCATTATAGCTAAAAACAGTGGAATATTTTTGGATTAAGGGTGTCCAAAAGATAACATATCTGGGATGGCCTTTAGTGTCCAGCTTTTGGATGTTGACTGGAAACCTGTTTGATTGGAAATATAGGAACATATGGAATAATACTCAAGAGTATTTGAATACTCTTTCATTTGGAAATCTGATCAATTTATCATGGATTTTGTCTGCTAAGAACCGGGAAAAATTGAAAACTATATCTGGGGACTTGCCTAGGAAAAAAATAGAAAGGAAAGAAAGTATAGGCTCGTCCACATGCTCATCAGTGGTATATCATAGAATACAAGACATCATGGTTACAATCTATCTAGACCTCTTAGAGAAAATGGTGGCATAGTATGGAGGACTATCTGTAGGAATATAAGCCTCTTCTAGAATGAAAGTTTGAAAAAGTTACGATTTGGGGTGGTCCGACTTCAAGTACAGGTCAAGTAGGTTTTCAATATAAAATGGGGTTTCACTAGGCTTTGGCTAGATCTGCAACATTTGGTTTATTGACTCTGCATTGCTTGTAAATAAAATCTGCTGGTTAGGAGATACTATGGCTCTTTAGCCTGGGATATAACAGAGTTTTCATAGGTGGATGATTTCAGGGAACTGGTATACCTGTGGGAACAAGTATTTGGGCAATTGTGATTCCCAGAGATGAATGTCATCATTTTGGTTTAGGAATTTATCTTTACTCTAGCAGTGGAGTTTTAATAGATGGCTAGGGGAAACAATGTCTTTGATCTGGAAATCTATGTCAGCCAATGGGAGGTGGTCAATATCTAGGTGAGGGGTTTGCAGGGTTTTTTCATTCAGAGTGCTTTGGGAAGCCATAGTTTTGTTCATTTTATTGAATTAATCACTGTCTGGCTTAAGGAGTAGGGTCAAGACCCATGGAACAGTGTGAAAGGTCATTACAGTCTACAGAAAAGGGTTTTTTGGATGCACAGTGGCTTTCTTTAGATTGGTCAAGGTTTTAATTAGTTCAATTAATTAACCTTTTATAAACACTGTGCAGAGCTTAAGTACAAGGCCTTTCTGATACTTCTAGGAATACCTAGAAAATGAAGATTAGGTGTGTAGACAGGTTCTTAGTGGGCATCATAGGCTTTCTTTTTGAATGGTCTTTATGCTGCTCCAAATCGGAGTCTGTAGCATCTTCTGTTCGTAAGTGGGGTTAAACAGTTGAGCATAGTTTATGTGATTTAGAATTGGCCAACAGAGGTTCTTGACAACAGAATAACAATGAAAAGAGTAGAAAGGGTGGCTTTTTTGTTTTTAACCAACAATGGTTAACCTTTGGGCATGGGAATAATGTTTGAATAGTTGGCGGTTTCATCTTATGCTGGGAGGTGATATTATGGCTTATTGCACCGCTTTTGAGTGTAGGGTGGCATTTTTTCAAAGGACGTGATATAACATGGGGCTACCACAAAGCAAAAGGGCGATCAGGAAAAACCGTGAATCTCGCATGCTTTTGAGATGCTAAAGATTGGATTTGGGAGTGCGCGATATGGGATGTGGGTCGTCGAATCTGGAGGTGGGTGATTAGAGGGTTATTGCGTGGCCAAGTTGCGAGGGATGAGTTGGGGAGTGGGGTTGGGTTTAATTAAAATTAAATGTAATTAATTAAAAATTAATTACGAGATTTAATATATGGGAAGAGGGTTAATAAAATGCAGGACCCAGGAAGAAATATACTGGGGGTATGAGTTAAAAGGGTATCGGGGAGGGTTTTTCAATGGGGCCCGATATATTATTTAGACTAAGGATAAGGGGTTTTTACTGGGTTTAAATCGAAAATGGAAATTAATAAGGGGAGAATGACTTTTAAAGGGAAATGTCTAGGAAAAAGTGTGAAATAAAGGGTAAAAGGGTTAAAATGAAGGGAAAGGGTTTTTACAATGGAAATGTGTTAGACTAAGGGGAAATGAAAAGGGAGGGGTCCTTTGGAATCAATAAAGGGAAATTAGTGAATGAGCTTTGGTATTCAGGCCTAAAATTCTATAAAACTCTTAGGGTAAATACCCAAAGTAATATATGAATTTTGTGAATGTCCTCTTTCTTTGATAATTCCTCCCGCACATGAAACATAGGATTAAGCATGATGAAGGTGCATTTGAGCTAGCAACCTTGTGCATTCCAAAACCTCTTCTACCTACCCTTACCCTAGTATTTTCTTTTCATTTATTAGGTGCATTTGATCTTGCTGACCCTTTATTTCTCTTTCTTTCATAAGAAAACTATCTAATTCTAATCTTATAACTTCGAATGGCTCAGATTAAACTGTTGAGCTCATTATTTATTCTCTACCTAACTATTGATCTTCCAAGATTAAACAATTTGGCTAGATCTTTATTCTCTCTTTATCAGCATGAAATTTAAAGCATGAATGAATCAAGATTAAAATATTTGACCATCATGGATTGTGGCATTTTTGACAAGCTGCACACAATATTATTTTGCAAGGCAAAGTAAAAGGTAGTGGAATTTGAATTTGCATCAATTTTAGAATCTATTTTTTATCTCTTTTTGTTAGGGTTCATATTTTATTTTATTTTTTGATCCTTTTCTTTTAGTCCTTTGATTTTTCTTTTAGGACTTACCCTCTTTAAATTTTTTTATTTTTAATATGGGAAAACATTTTGCATAAATCAAAAGTATGTAGAATATAACAAGACTAATCATAGCCAATTCAAAATTATGAATCCTATTATTATAGGACCCTAACACTTAGACAACTCTTTTTTTTTTCTTTCAATGACTTGTTTTTAAGTTATCTTCTTAACTACTAATATTAATTATTCAACCTTGTCATTGGATCTCTTTTGTATTCTAGCTACTTTGGCTACAAACTTTCCTTTTGTTTTCTTCAATTTCATCCTACATCCTAGATACTTTAGAGATCTCTTTTGTATTCTAGCTACTTTGGCTACAAAATTTCCTTTTATTTTCTTCAATTTCATCTTACGTCCTAGATACTTTAGAGTAACAACTGCTACACTTTCTCTAGCTTCATCTTTTATCTTTGAGTTTCCATTTTTTCTCTCTTTGCTGGAATTACTTATAATTATTTGCTCCTTCCAAAACTTTATCCTCAACCCAATCCTCATGTTTGTAAGTCCAAGTGAATTACATTTTTTTATAATGTGACTCTACCACGAACCTAAGGGCATGCCTCCTAAATCTTCCTTTCCTAAAATTGTAATCCTAATTTGCATAAAACTCCATTTGAGTGAACCTGGAATTACTAATACCATACATTCCAATATAAAGTGGATAAAAAGACAAAGTTCTCGTGAGTTTTAATTAAATCAACATTAAAACCATTGAGAATAGTCTACTTGATGATTTCCCTCAAGACTAATATGTCTAGAATGATATTGGGTAGTAAGTGAAGTGTCTTGGTTGCTTCACATATCCTAATACAAGTATAGTGCTCATCCATATACCAGCTTCCATAACATTTAATAAAACCATGGCTTCCTTATCAATCTAGGTTTTTCCTTGCAAAAGATAAGTTAATACAATCATGAAAATAAATTATGACAAATTTGGCTGAAATTTCTGATATGCTTGTGCTTCCAAAGGAATTGACAGTAAATCTATATTGGGGGCTTAGTAGAATTATAACAACATCCAATTCCCTAAATTATTATTTTATGAAAATAATCTCCATCATATAGGAAGACATATAGAATTTAGGGAGAGAATGAAGTTTAGAGAACTTGACATTTGATAAAGATTTCAATAAGTTATGGGATAAAATATCAAATCAATTGAAATGTGAACCTTTCTTGAAAATGGTTGAGAATCTAGGGATAAATAAAAGGATTTTGGAGATATTGAAAGCTTGACCAGGACATTAAGGGCACTCACTAACAAAGTTTCAGAATTGAAGAGAAGGTCAAGTGAGACTTCTACTAGTAGAAATCCCCCCCAAATATTTTCCATTCAAAAAGAATAATAACAACACCAACAATCAACCAACCAAATATGCCTAGAGTTCGATTGTTGTGTTGAATGTTGAAAGTATCAACATGGATAACTATTTCTCTTTCCACCAGGAATGGAATTCAAAGAAAACATTCCCACAGTGGAACCACAACATGAATTCTCTGACCGCACACATTATTGATACTTTATTAGCATATGATAAGTATGAGAAAATGGAAGAAATAAATAAACCTGTAGTGGCTGAAGAAAGTATAGGTGGGGAACATGGAGTTAATGCTTTTGATTATATTCTCAATGCTGGCAAGAAGAGTGTTGTTGCACCACCACAAAATGAATCCCCTCCTCAGAAACATAATGGTCGATATGATTTGAGGAGCCAAGGGTCTATTTCAGAACAGGAGGTGGTGGAGATAGAAATTGAAGGAGCAATTGTTAAGAAGGATCTCACCACTGGATAATGCTGCTCAGAATGCAAATAGTAAGTCTGGAAATGCTATTGCTTCTAGGAACACTTCCTCCAACAACAAAAACAAGTCTATTACTTCAGAAGTGTCAAACAAAGCCACTCCTCTACACACTTTAGCAATGTATGGAAAATGTGAAATGATTTTTTATAATATTGTCGAATATTTGAAGAGAGCTCATGCCAAAATTTCCATCTTTGAGCTTGCGAAGATAATAGGCCAACGTGAACTACTTGTCCAAGCCTTTTCACGGCCTTCATCAGGTGATAAAGCTTTCTCTTCTCAAAAGGTGTATGGTAAGTCTTCTAGAGCCCTTTAACTTGGGGTTAATGTTGTAACATTAGATGCTAACACCCTTTGCCCTCCATTTTTTTTAACATTTGAAATTTTTAGTTACAATATCCTTAATTGTTTGGTTGATTCATGTGCATTTGTGAATGTAAAGGAATTATATGTCACAAAGAAAATTAATGTTGTATGTAGGTAGAACAATTGGGAAAGTTTCAACGTTGTAGTCACTATTGACAAAATTTATAGGCAACAAGGAGATGATCCCATACAAGCATCTTTTCACAATCTTTTAACCAATATTAGAAATGCAGAGCCTTCTCTTCCTAATTGGGATTTTCTTATGACCTGTCTTGATACTTTCTTGGATCGACAACAAAGGATTCTGTTTGATAGATGGGATAAAAAAGATGCACAAATCATTCAGTTAGACATATCTCTTTTCCAAGATATTGGTGAACTCAAGAATGTTATTATCCAAATATCATATGATCATCGAGTACACTGATGTATAAATATTGTAATTGTGGACATTCCTAAAGCCTATGTCATACTCTTGAGTCGAGACTGATTTAATAAATTACAAGGGAGTTTTTCTACATATTGGTCACATTTATGGCTGCCATATAAGGGAAGAAACAACCAGATTCGAGTGGAGGGCAAATCATACATGAAATATATTGTGACACCACTTGAGGGTTATAATGAGCCTGTTACTTTTGCTGATTTAATCTTTGATAATCGTTTCTTCGAAATTGATCATGTGCGTTATCATGCACAACCATCACCTGTCCCACCTAATACACATTTGGAGCTCCTACCTTGTACTCTGACTATTGCTAATGAATGCTGTAATATAGATGTACATAGTAATAGTAATAATATTATGGGAAGTAGTTTAGTAGCTAATGATATTTGGACTCTATACTTTGATGGTTAAAAGACGCAATATGGCTCTAGAGTTGGTTGAGTATTCATAGACCCATGCAATAAAAAACACATCCTATCATGCCATTTATAATTTGAGTGTACGAATAATATTACTGAATATGAAGCACTCATGCTTTTACTAAATAAATCCATTGGTCTAAAGGTAGAGTTACTCAAGGTAATTGGTGACTCAGAAATGGTCGCTTGTCACGTACTAGATACTATCCATTGTGTTTCACCAAATCTTAAAAACTACCAAGAGGTATGTCGAAAGATTAATTTTTTTAAATATTTTAATATCAATTATGTTCCTAGGCTTAGAAACACCGCAAAATATGCATTAGCAAATGCAGGCGCTAGAATGTCACCATTAAGAAATGGTTTTTATATAGAGACTATATATAAACCATATGTGCTTGATAGAGTCACTAATTTTCATGTTTTCAACGATGACCAACAAATACCACACTTTATGGCTAATGCGTACATGTTTAAAGATGTTTCCATTGAGGAGGACTACCACGAAAAGGCTTTGCAGGAGGAATCTAATACAATGAAAGGTGACACTATGCCTAAAAGTGTGGTATCCCTTGAAAAAGTATGACCTGCAAAACTATTTTAAATGACCAGTCAATACTAAGAGTTAGAGCTCAAAGTTGTCATCCGAACAAGTCAATCTGGGAACTTAAGAAGATCCAAAGTATGTAAACCTCGGTACATGTTGTTATCCATAAGAATGAAAAGCATTCATTTGCTTATTCAATCAATATCGTGATGTGTTTGCATGGACATACGATGAATTAAATACATATGATACTCATATTATTTAACATGTAATTCCCATAAAAGAAGGGGTAAAACCTTTTCAACAGAAACTAAGGAAAGTTCATCCAATGCTAGAACCCATAATTTAAAAGGAATTAAGAAAGTTTCTGGATGCTAGGATCATTTTCAAAGTTAGAGATTTCAATTAGGTTTCAAATTTGGTCCCAATAAAAAAGAAGTTGGTGAGATAAGGTTATGTGTCGATTTTCGTAATCTCAATCAAGCATTTGATAAAGATAATTACCCAGTGCCATCCATTTAACAGATCCTCCAAACAATATCTAGGTTTGATATGTTCTCGCTACTAGATGGTTTTTCTGGTTACAATCAAGTTCTAGTAGTAGCATTGGATCGTCTTAAAACTATCTTCAAGAACAAGTGGGGAAAATTTTCCTTTAAGCGTATGCCATTCGAGGTTATCAATGCTAGTGCGACATTTCAAAGAGAAATGGACATCACTTTCCGTTGCTTGATTGGCCAAAGTGTAGTTGTTTATTTGGATGATGTTATTGTGTTTTCCAAAAGAAGATCAAATCATGTATGTCATATGAAGAAAATATTTGAGCGGTGTTGCAAATATAGGATTTCTCTCAAACCCAAGAAAAACATCTTTCGTATGTCAGAAGGCACTCTCTTTGGACACATCATTGCAAAGAGTGGAATTAAAGTTGATCTCGAAAAGGGAAAAGCTATTTCTCTTATCCCGTTCCTAATGAATAAGAAGGATATGCAATATTTCTTAGAGAAGATTAATTTCTTGTGAAAATTGTTCTCTAATTATGCTAAGATATTTAAACCATTACAGGAGATGATTAAGAAAGATCCAAATTATAAATGGGATAAAAGAGAAAATTATACTTTCACTCAAATTAAACATGTTATCACTGGTGCACTTGCATTATTCAATCCTGATTATGGAAAATATTTCCTACTTTATAGTCTTGCTTAAGATCCATCTATTGTGTCAGTATTGACCCAAAAGGATGTGGAAGAAAATGAATGAACTATCTCTTTCATGAGTGCTGACTTGTAGGGGTTAGAGCTAAATTATCCTGTCATTGATAGAACTGCTTACACTATATACAAGGTAGTAAAATGTTTCAGGCCTTATCTCCTTAAAGCTCACACAATCATATTTGTGCCTCATGCAATGGTTAGAACACTTTTGGAACACCATGAGTTGGTTGAGAAGAGGGAAATTGGATGACCTGCTTACAAGAATATGATCTGGAGTTTTAACTAGTTCATACGATTAAGGATTATGACCTCTATCATCTTACAACCGAAGCGAGAGATTCTCCCTAGCAAGATATTTCAGGTTGGGAGTAGGAAATAGAGATGTGCAATGTTGAAAATGTTCCCTAGATTAAATCAACAACACCATGTTATTGAGATATATGATAACTTCTAGAGCATGACACCCTAGACACACATTTACCGAATAAAGAAAAGAAGGAAATCCACCTTAAATATTTATCTTATCAGTTTTTTCATGAAGTTATTTTTAGAATGCACCACAACGATGTCTTACTAAGATGCCTTGAGCCTCAAGATATAGAGAAGGTACTGAAAGAATTACACGACAGACCGACGTGTGGTCATTATGCGGGTGACACAACTGTGCATAAAGTAATGAGTGCTAGTTATTATTGGCCCACCTTATTCAAAGATGCTCATGATTATGTTCACAAGTGCCCAACTTGTCAAAGATGCATCGATCGAGATCAAAATTTAGCCACCCCACTGCTACCAGTAGCAGTTGAGGAACCATTCCAATAGTGGCGACTAGATGTTATCGGAGAAATATTTCAACATTCATCAAAGAAAAACTGATATATTTTAACAACGTCAAATTATTTTACTTGGTGGACAGAAGCAGTTCCCTTAAGACAAGTAAATGACTAGGATCATCCACTTCTTGAAATAGAACATTATAACTAGGTTTGGCATTCCAATGTCTCTTGTCTTTGATAATGCGACTTATTTTTTTCGTTGAAACTTTATGAATTCACATTAGAAAATGGTACCATGTTAAAGCATGCATCTAACTATTACTCGTAAGGAAATGATTTAGTTGAATCAATAAATACAAATATTATCCACATAATCAAGAAAACCATTTTCTCTGAGCAAAGGAACTAAAACAATGCTTTGAAAAATGCATTATGGGACGACCATGTAACTACTAAGAGTTCCTTCAAAACCTCGTCATACTTTATAGTTTATGGTAAAGAAGCTATCTTGCCCCCAAACCTATATCTCCCAGCCTTGCAACTCTCCCAAGAGTCCCAAGGTAGACCTTTCCTTTTGGTTCAAAGCATGATAGATACTTTTCTCAAACTTGAGGAAGAAAGGCTCAAAGCCAAAGAGAGATTTTCATCCATCAAAATTTTGTTAAGTGTTAGCTCGACAAGAAATCCACAGGGGCTAAGAGTTTCTATGTGGGTGACTTAGTATTGAAGTGGGAAAAAGCTCACAAAGAGAAAGGCAAACACACAAAGTTCCAAAATCTATGGAGTGGCCCTTTTACCATTGAAGAGAAGCTTGGTAGTAATATCTTCAAGTTGAAATCCTTAGATGGGAGGATTGAGCCCCTTCCTGTAAATGGCCAAGATTTGAAGAACTATTTCCAATAACAGCTCTAAGCTACACTTCTTGTACAATTTTTCATTTTCCTTTTATTTTTCTTCAGCGTCAGTCATATGTTTGTCATGTTAGTTGGGTCCTGTCTTGTCTTGTGTCTTGGTCATTGTACATAAATAAGACCTTGTGTGAAAAGTGCATGGCTCAAAAGGAATTTGTGGTAAAATAAAGAGAAAATGTGACAACCGTAACACTTGGATTTGTGTTCTTCTTCTTCTTTGTTTGGGAAGATGCCATAGGTTAAGCTAATTTTGGATGGAAAATACGATACATCCAAAATGAAAACCTTGATGGAACCTATTATATCTGCACTTATTCTAGTATCCAATCTACTCAAATTGGTATAAATCTACTTGTGTGTTACACACTTATCCAATCTAGTAGAGAAAGGATAAGGGAAAATCTAAAGCGAGCAAACTCGTATTAGAGGTTATATAAATACTTCTTTGAAGGGGAAACCTCCTTTACTCTCAATAAGTTGAGGTCCCTCTTCTGCCCATTGAAAATAATAAGTGTCGAAGGAAAGTCCTAATAAATAAATAAATAAAGGGTGAAAGAAAAGAAAGGATTCCAATGTAGGGAGGTGAAGCAAGTGACTTCGCAGGAGTACTGTCAATAACAAGCTAGTACATCAAGCTAGTTTATGTAATGGTCAATAACAATTCCCTTAATAATTTTCATCAATTTTTTGTTTGTGGATTCAACCACACTCCCTAGGGATAATAATTAGAAACATATTATAGAATGACCCCTTTTCCCAAAGTAAACTTACTCAATTTCAATGAAGAGAAATATGTACCATTATAAAAAGTAGCATATAAGGGACACCAAACTTGGTCATTATATGTTGTTCTACAAATTGAATTAAAACATTTTTCTTTACATCGGTAAATGGTACAAACTTAGCCCACTTGGAGAAGTAACCAACAAAAGCCATAATATACTTAGTTTATTCAAAGGAATTGGGATTGATGTCTCTAATACTGTCGAATTCCTATTGGTAAAAAGGTTCTTCAATGATGACTAATGATCCGAATTGGACCCATAAAGAGAAATAAACAAAACCATGGTTGTACCAAGTTGGGACAAACTTCTAAAAATTCCAAAACAAAGATCAAAAACACCCTGAACCAGTGGCAATGGCAGCCAGCGTGGAACGACGAGGACCTCGGTCAAAGTGCGCTTACTGAGGCCCATGGAGATTGCAAAGGAGGCCGAATTAGCCCCTGGGAGTCTCGGATCGGGAAATAGAGGTGGATTTTGATGCGCGATTGCATCGTTGGGTGAAAGGGGCTGAAATGGAGAAGCCCCGAGCACTCAGATGCGTGGGGAGCCAGAGAACCGCGGGTGAAAAGCGAAAAAGTGCTAAAGGACAAGGCAGGACCCGTGTTCCGAAAAACCAGCGGTATTGATCGGGGTGCCCTCAAACGGAAAGTGATTTTGGAGAAATTGGAGCGATCCCACTCAACGATCGACATGTGGCAAGCGGAGGAGAGAGAAAACTATCGCTGATCATGCGCTAAAGGTCGAGCAAGTCAACCGTGCGAAACGTGCGTATGGCATTGGATCTCGAGGCCCCAGATTAGACGACTGAGATCGCACCCAATGGGGGAACCGGAACCGACGAAGGAATGAGCCATGATTTAGAGGGATTTGAAGTCTGTTTTGACCGTCATGGTGGAGGATGACTTCCTCCACGATGTAACCGAAGAACTGAACCAACAAAGCAGGCTTGCGCATTACAGGAGGATGTGTGGCCACTCCTATGAGCCGATGATGACACCGAGCTAGGGAAATCCAAGCGTAGCTGCAGAAGGCGATTCGATGGAGGTGGAAGAGGAACTGAACAAACATGGAAACGAATGGCTTAAAACCATGAATAGAGACATAATACACAATCAGACAGTGAGTCAGAGAGAGAGTCAGAGGAACCAGAATCCCGAGAGGAGGATGGAACACAGGGGAGAAGATAGTGAAGAAAAAGCAAAAGTGGATAGAGGGTTGAGCTGAAAAAAGGCAGCATCGAGCACCAGAGAGCTTGAGGGATTCAAGCCATCCCATAGAGGATATTTCCAGACTGAGCACCACATTGGGCTCTTTCCAATGTAGACCAGAAGGTCACAAAGTTGGTAGGCGAATGAGTCTGTGCACTCCAATGGGTTGGGGAATCCAAGAACCACCTTGCCAAGCAAATTTGTTTTAGGTGACTCATATTGCACTCCTACATTGTAATTCTCTACTTGAAACACAATCAAATAAGGCCACCACTAAAGCTGGACCAGAGATGTAGCCCTGGAGAATAGGGTGAACTCCTTATTAATTTCTTGTGTTCTTGTATTTGCTTACTGTATTTCTCTGCTGTCTTTCTATTCAATTGTCTGTGTATTGGCAATATGTTCGATCCGTTGCTTAAATAACATAGACACACACACCAGCACATGAGTTTGTAATACCTTCATTTAATAATCTTTAACTGAGGTCCCTCACAGGATGATTATCAGATCAAGTGGTATCAAAGCTCTAGGTTGTAAGGTTGGACAAGCTTGTGTTGGTTTAGTTGTTGAATGCTCACTAGATCAAAGCTCAAATTAGGAGAAGGAGATTTGGTCGAAAATAATCCTGAACTTGGGAGAGTCTATCCTCGGAAGACAATGTCAGAGGAAGGTTCTATGGGGCCAGACCCTAAATTCATAGAGATTTTCCTAGCTATAAAGTCTATGGTAAAAGAAATGTATAGGGACTTTAGAAGCATAAGGATGAAGATTCATCAGGTTCTAAACAAGACAAAGAAGAAGATGAGTCTCATTCCCATGACCACTCAAAAGGAAAAGGGAAAGAGGAAAGATTTCTCACACCTCCTAATAGCCCTGAGCATAATAAGAAATCATATTTGATTAAGCTAGATGTTAAATTTGATTTGCCTATATATGATGGAGAGCTAAATGTTGAAAATTTGGACAATTGGATTAGACAAATTGAGGTGTATTGCAGAGTGCAAAACATCGACTCAGACAAGAGAAAAATTCAATTGGCAATCCTACGCCTAGGAGGCACTGCCTTGGTTTGGTGGGAAGGCAGAACCCAAGCTGACATGAAAAGACATGGTAAGACTATCTCTATCTGGAATGACTTTGTTTTTGCAATCAAGAAGCAGTTCTATCCATTGGCCTACATGCAACAAGCCATGATGAGTTGGCAGACTCTTTGGTAGTTGAAAGGGCAAAGTGTGCAAGGGTACACTCAAGAATTTAGAAATAGAGCATTGATTCTAGGGGTCTCTTTAGACTCACCAGAGACTCTTTTGAAGTACATTGGTGGTCTACACAGCTACATGAGGGATACCATCCTCATGTTTAATCCCACTAGTATAGATGAGCTATTTGTACAAGCTACTCATCTAGAAGCTAGAGGAAAGAATGGAAATCCAAAAGTTGGGGGACCATCCCAACCCACTGCAAGCAAGAGCAAGGAGAAAAGAAAGCAGAAATAGAAAGCAAGGAAGGTTAACACTTCACAGAAAAGAAAAGCTTCATGCACTTACAGTAAAAAGGAGGGGCATGATGATGAGCATTGTTGGATTCTGCATCCAGAGCTGAGACCTAAGAAGTCTGAGGGCAAGAAGAAGAAGACTGCTGCAACTATTCAGAAATATTTGGGGTCAGACTCGGGAGATGAAACAATCATTGCAGCCACAGTTATAAAAGGTAAGAATTCTGAAGCATCTACTAGTAATTCTACTCAAACTATTATTGATGAAGAACATGAGAGAAAAAGACAGGAGCTTTTTCATATTCGAGTTATTTCCAAACATCAAAAGATTGATACTTTGTTTGATAGTAGCCCAGAAGTAAATTTTATTTCTGAAGCAATTGTAAAGAAATTGGATTAGCAATTGCATCTCACAAGAAACCATACCCATTAGGATGGTTGAATGATAAAGCACAATTACAAGCGACTAGACAATGCAAACTCAAGTTTTCTTTTGGGTCAACATTTGTAGATGAGGTTGAGTTAGACATAGTTCCCTTGGATATATGTGGAATTGTTTTAGGAAGTCCTTACTTGTATAGGAGAAAGCTATTTTCTATAGAGCTAAGAACAAGTATCTACTTGTTAAAGATGGAATCGAATACTTTGTAAGAGCTCACAAGCTCAAGAATAATTATACTCTCATAAATTCTAGGTAGATGAAAAGAATGATAAATTCATGCAAACAATTCTTACTAATGGTTGTAAAGGAAAATAAACCTGATAAAACCGATGTATTTGAGGGCTGTAATACTCAGCAGCAAGCTGAGCAAGCTGATATAGAAAACATTGTTTCAGAGTATGATGTCCTGTTTCAAGAACCTAAAGGTCTACCACCTAAAAAGGAAATAGTACATGATATTATTTTGCAGCAAGATGTTCCATTGCCTAACATTGGGATGTACAGGTTGTCTGCTTTAGAGAATGATGAAATCAAGAAGCAGGTGCAAGAGTTGCTCGAGAAGGGGTTCATCAGGCCTAGCACATCACCATGTGGGCCACCAATCGTTTTGGTGAGAAAGAACGATGGCTTGTGCAGAATGTGCATTGACTACCGAGCACTGAATAAGATAACAATAAAAAATTGTTATCCCCTTCCTCGCATAGATGATCTTTTAGATCAATTAAAGGAAGTTGTTTATTTCACCAAGTTGGATTTGCACAGTGGATACCATCAGGTCAGAGTTGCAGAGCAAGATGCATGGAAGACTGTTTTCAAGACAAAGCAGGGATTGTATGAGTGGCTGGTTATGCATTTTGGCTTGACCAATGCCCCTGCTACTTTCATGAGATTAATGAATGATGTACTTCGGCATTTTCTTGATGATTTCATTATTTTGTATCTGGATGACATTCTAGTTTTTAGTAAAACGTGGGAAGAACACTTAAAGCATGTTAAGTAGAAATTAGATGTTTTGAAAAGAGAAAAAAATTATGTCAAACTCGTAAAATGTGAATTTGGAAAAACATCTCTAAATTATTTAGGTCATATAGTAGGGGGTGGTGAATTGAAAATAGATCCCTCTAAAGTGGCAATCATTGTAAACTGGCCTAAACCCAAGTATGCTACAGAAGTGAGAAGCTTGTTAGGAGTAGCACAATATTGGAGGAAGTTGATTTCTAATTTTTCCTCAATTGCAGCTCCGTTACATGCTTTGATAGGATTGGACAAGGTGTTTCAGTGGGGAGGAAAACATCAGAAAGCCTTCAACACCTTGAAATAAAAGATTAGTATGACACTGGTACTAGCACTGCCTGATCTACAAAGACCATTTGAGATCCAAATAGATGCAAGTGACTATGCCATGGGAGCAGTGTTGACACAGCATGGTAAACCCATATGTTATCATTCTGAGACTTTTAATCCTGTAGTAGTTAACTATCCTACATATGATAAAGAATCGTATGCATTAGTTCATAGTGTGAAAAAGTGGAAACATTACTTAATGGGAAAAGAGACAGAAATACATACTGATCATCAACCACTTCAATATCTACACTCCCAAACTAAGTTGCAGCAATCAAGGCACTACAGATGGATGGGTTTTCTACAACAATTTCATTTAGTCATCAGATATAAAAAGGGCATACATAAAAAAGTTGTAGACATGTTATCTAGACCCATTATAAATGCATCTACTATACTTAAGGCATAATTTTGTACTACATGAAAGCTACATTGAACAATATGCTCAAGATATAGACTTTAAAGATGTATATGCAACTTTGAGTCAAGGCAAAAGGGTAGAAGAATTGGATTATCATGTGAAGGATCGACTCTTATATCATTGTGGGAAACTCTGCATTCCACAAACAGAGAGAGTAAAGATAATTAGAGAGGCACACACTTCTTTGATATCAGGTCACTTTGGGGTAAGTAAAATAGTTGCACAGTTGCAAATATTTTGTTATTGGCCGAAAATGAATGAGACAGTTTCTAGATATGTAAGAGGGTGTACTATGTGTGCTAAAAGCAAGCCCAACAATAGAAAACTAGGCTTGTACACTCCCCTAACAGTTCCTTCTCATCCTTGGGAAAGTGTTTCCATGGAATTTGTTGGAGGACTGCCTAAGTATAGAAAAGGTCATGATTATTTATATGTAGTTGTGGATAGGTTCAGTAAAATGTGTATTTTGATACCTTGTAATAAACATATTACAACTGAACAGACTGCAAAATTATTCTTTGAACATGTATGGGATCATTTTGGATTACCCACTTCTATTGTATCTGATCGAGACACCCAATTTGTGGGGAATTTTTGGTCAAGTCTGTGGGAGCTAATGGACACCCAACTGAGGAAAAGCGCTGCTTTTCATCCACAAATCGATGGCAAGACAGAAGTAGTTAAAAGGACAATGATCTAGTTACTCAGGGGATATTGCAGCAAACATCCTAAGCTTTGGGATGAACATTTGCGTTATGTGCAGCATGATTACAACAGAGTAAAACACTCTTCTACTCAGAGATCTCCTTTTGAGACCTGTTTTGGTTTCATACCAAGGTCTCCTTTAGATTTTGTCTTTGGTAAAGATACCACAGTTGATGGACATAATGATGTGGACAAGGAAACTAGGTTCATTGAACAGATCCAAGAGATCCACCAGGCAGTACAGGAACACCTGGAAAAGAGCCAAGCCAAATACAAGGCTAGGCATGACAAGCATCGGATGGAGCATAGTTTTCAAGTTGGAGACTAGGTATGGCTGTATATAAGCAAGGATAGGATGCAAGGTGAAGGTAAGAAGCTAAAGCCTATCAGGTATGGACCTTTTAAGATACTTGAAAATGTTGGTGAAAATAATTTTTGCCTTTATCTACCAGCTTACATGCACATCTACTCATTCGTAAATGCAGATTGCTTTATATTGTTTGAACCTTCAATGATTGAGGATCCTGAAGAGAAAAGTCAATTGCCTTCTATTGATGACCTGCTACCTGAATATCTAAATGAGTTGTAGGAAGACACAGTCTTGGACAGGAAGGTGAGGATGATGCACAGAGGAGATGTTAAGTACCTCAGAATTGGACTCAAAGGTTCAAAGTCGAGCAGTGCAAATTGGATTGAGATTGGGCAAGTGAGACAACAGTACCCTCACTTAGTCGATGCTTGAGAGAAAACCAACTTTTGGTGGTCCAAAATCTTTTTCAATGGGAAGTCCATGATCCAAATTGGATCCATAAAGAGAAATAAACAGAACCATGGCTATATCAAGTCGGGACAAACTTATAAAAATTCCAAAACAGCGATCAAAAACACCCTAAACCAGTGGTAATGGCAGCTAGCGTGGAATGACGAGGACCCTGGTCAAAGCACGCTGACAGAGGTCCATGGAGACTGTGTGGGAGGCCAAATTAGCCCTTAGGAGCCCCGAATTAGGAAACAGAGGTGGATTTTGATGTGCGTGCATCGCTGGGCGAAAAAGGCCAAAATGGAGAAGCCTCGAGCACTTGGACGCGTGGGGAGATAGAGAACCGTGGGGAAAATTGAAAAAGTGCTAAAGGACAAGGTAGGACCCGCACTCCAAAAAATCGGCAGTATTGATTGGGACGCCCTCAAACGACAAGCGGATTTGGAGAAATTGGAGCGATCCCACTCAATAATCGACGTGTGGCAAGCGGAGGAGAGAGAAAACCACAACTGATCACGTGCTAAAGTTCGAGCAAGTCAACCACACGAAACATGTGTATGGCATTAGATTTGGAGGCCCCAAATCGGACGACTGAGATCGCGCCTGATGGGGGAAGCAGAACTGATGAAGGAATGAGCCGCAATTTAGAGGGAATTGAAGTCCGTTTTGACCGTCACGGTGGAGGAAGACTTCATCCACGATGTAACTGAAGAACTGAACCAACAAAGCAGGCTGGCACGTTATAGGAGGACATGTGGCCACTCCCTATGAGTTGATGATGATACTGAGCTAGGGAATTGCAAGCACAGCTATAGAAGGCGATTCAATGGAGGCGGAAGAGGAACTGAATAGACATGGAAACTAATGGCTTAAAACCATGAACAGAGACAAAATACACAATCAGACAGTTGGTCAGAGAGAGAGACAGAGGGAGCAGAATCCCGAGAGGAGGATGGAACACAGGGGAGAAGACAGTGAAGCAAATGCAGAAGAGGACAGAAGGCTGAGCTGACCAAAGGTAGTGTCGAGCACCAGAGAGCTTGAGGGATTCAAGCCATCCCAGAGAGGATCTGTCTGGACTGAGCACCACATTGGGTTCTTTCCATTGTAGACCAGAAGGTCACAGAGCTGGTAGGCAAACGAGTCTGTGCACTCCAGTGGCTTGGAGAATCCAAGAACCACCCTGCCAAGCAAATATGTTTCAGGTGACTCATATTGAGCTCTTGCATTGTAATTCTCTGCTTGAAACACAATAAAATAAGGCCACCGCTGAAGCTGGACTGGAGATGTAGCCCTGGAGAATAGCGTGAACTCATTAATTTCTTGTGTTCTTGTATTTTCTTACTGTAGTTCTTTGTTGTCTTTCCATTCAATTGTATGTGTATTGGAAATCTGATTGATCTGTTACTTAAATAACATAGACATACACACCAGCAGATGAGTTTGTAATACCTTCATTTAATAAATATTTAACTAAGGTCACTCACAGGGTGATTATTAGATCAACTAACTACAATGGTATAACAAATTTCTTCTGTCCTAGCACATAATTGGAATTTTTTTGCATTTTTGTACATATGAGTGTGTCAAGTACCTTATGGGTAGTTATATAACCTAAGGAATGTGCACAAGTTGGTCCCATTGGGGCGTCACTGGGGATGAAATACCATAACACATGGTTTCATATTGGGGGATATAAATTGAAGAAAAAATGACACAATATATTGAACATAAAATAGGGGGTACAGAGTTTTAATATTGGCAAGTATTAAAAATGGAGCTCAAGGTTAATGAAAAAATATAAAGGGGTATAAAAAATGCTAATGGAAAAATAGAAACCTACAATATCTAGTGAAAGTAGGGGGATTTTAAATTGGGAAGGTGTATTGGGTTTGTATTGGTTGGGGGTTAAATAATGTGTTTTTTAGAGGTATTTTCCAATATGTAGTCAAATTAAGGGTATTTTTTAGTATGCCACGAACGCACGTGCTATATTAGAGGTTCATTGAGTGAATCCCTCATGGTTGGTCCATCATGTATATCCTTTATAACTCATTTAACATCAACTTTTTCAAGGCATTTGAGTTGTAATCCATCATAAATTTTGTGTAGAATGATACCATTAGTAAGCTTATATTAGCCATATTTCCCTATAAAAGTTATTTTCTTTCTTGAATCCAAGTAACTAAGACATGATCCATATCATTGATATCTAAGATTTTAAACACAAGTTCAAGATCTATGTTTGAAAATATATACTATATCAACTACAACAAAACAAGAGAGGAGAGAGAAACATTGCTCAAAAAATTGATTAAGTAACCAAAGAGCTGATTTGAATTACATAAGGGACAAGAGATAAAAATCCGATAAGTTATTATTGATAAACATGAATAAAATATATACTCTCTAGGAGGAAGAACTAGCTCGAATTAGGTTGGGATTCCATTATGCATGCACTCAGATAACAAGAGTAGTTTCCTAGAATTAACTAAAATGTCAAAATCAGAGTTGGATATGTTTAATTTAAAAAATATTTAATAAAAGAGTTAACTAGAAGTAAGTAGAGCTAGAATTGATTTTAATTGATGTAATAACTATTACATGCAATCAATACTCATGCAAACTCCAAAAATTGAATTGAAAGTTAATAAAAAAGTTGGTAGGTGAGTGGATAAGGTAGTTTCCCAAAATAAGAGAGGGAATTCATATTAGGGGTCTTAAGGATGAAATAAAGGAGAGGAAATTACTATTTCATAGCCCAATCATCACCACATGTCATCCTAGGTATCATCACTTTCTAAAAATAGATTTACTAAAAATAGAAAATGCTAATAATAGGAGATGATCCCAAATTGTAGGGGATATGTAACACTGAAATAAACATGGTCATATGTGCCCCTAATGATGTATGGAAGATGGTCGGATGATGACCTAAGTCTAAGTCTTGATGAATTGTTGAGTGCAATGTACCCGGACAAGATAATATTTCAAATCACAATACCATGAATTAGACATACTAGGGATATAAGAAACATCATTTATATAAATAAACATATCATTTTCCCATCATGCTTCATCATTATCAACCTAGATTTCCACTTCAATTACCAACATGCAAATTCCTTGGCTTTGAACCATGATGGTTTGTTTGAATTCTAAATCACACTCCTTAATATGGGTCATCTAATTTTCTCTTCTTCCACCAAGTTTTTTTTCTTTGGAAAAAGGGAACCTAATAATTCAGTGTGACACCATCATGATGACGTTACTTTTCAAAATGCAAGACTTGAAATATTTTACTACCTTAAATACAATGCTTGTTTGTTGATTATTGGGTTACTAATTTAATTTACTGCCTTGTAAACCCGTGCTTGTGAATAAAAGGGGGAATTCACTCCCTTCCCCATCATATCATCATTTTCAAGATTCCTCTTCAAGATATTAAACCATGATGTATGTTTTGAATCTTTCTCAATTAGAAAATTCAACATTAAAATTCAAAACTCCCTTATAAGTCATGTCCAATTGTTGTTGAAAAGTGTGCAACAAGAAATGCTAAATTTAGAATGTGCTAAAAATAGACCTGCTAAAAATAGCATGTCTGCAAATAGCAGTTTGGCCACTGAGGTCATTAGCCACATTAGGTGAGAGGTGAAACTGCTAAAATTAGAAAGTTCTAAAAATAGCATTTTTGGGTCCCTTCCTATTTATAGTAGTCCCTAGTCTATCTATAGGAAGTAAAATTAATTTTGGTCTTAACAACAGTTTCAAATATTAATTAATTCATTCATTTGAGTTAATTAATTAAGGACATTCGAATTTGAAGTCTTTGTGAGCATGCACATGAGTTTCCTGCATTGATTGAGGGAATAAGCAAGAGTTCTATAATTAGAGAATCAGTTGACTTAGTTCTTACTAGTCAAGTCAAGTTAGATTATTTTAACAAGTTGTTAAAATAATAAAATATAGTTTGTTAATGCTTGCATGCATGTGACAACTATTATTTTAGATAACTGAGGATTCACTCATAAATAACTGATGCATG
>APFE030285737.1:0-17121 GCA_000404065.3 Pinus taeda
CTTCACCTGACCAGTGGCTATGTGTCTCAGGAATGTTTTCCCTTTGTTGAAGATCACATCATAACCACGATCTTCCAAAACTGCAACAGAGATGAGATTCTTCTTTAGGCTTGGAACAGACATGACATCCTTGAGTCTAAAAGGGGAGCCCGACTCCCTCTAAAAGGTGACTGTAACAATCTCAGTCGCATTGTACCTTCCTTTGTCTCCCAGCTCGATGTGCATCTGGAGATCTTTCTCCTCCAAGTCACTGAAAAAGTCTCTACACCTTGTCATGTGGAACGAGGCACTAGAATCCAAGTACCACATGCTCCCATCACTGTGCTAGCCATGCATGCGATAAGGGTGAAATCAAGCTCAAACTATGAGGCCAAGGCTTCACCTATTGCTCCTTCTAAGATCTTCTTGCTTGACTTTTCGTGTGGACACTTCGTGGCATAATGCCCGAATTCATGACAATTGAAGCATTTAATTTTGGACAAATCTTTCTTCTTTCCCCCTTGGCTGGATCCTGGTTTGGTTTGAGATTTCTTCCCTTTTCTCTTATTTCCCTTTCTAACCAATGCAAAGTTTTCTTCATCCTCGCCCTTGGATGAAGTTCCATCTCTGATATTTTACCTTATATCTTGTTGTACCAAATCAGACCATAAGCGTTCCCAATTCAGTAGTTTCTCCCTCCCGTTCACTGAATCTTGGTAGCTATGCCAGCTCTTAGGAAGGCCTAGAAGGGCTAGGATTACCAAGTCATCATCTGAAATAGTAACACCAACTCCTGCAAGCTCATCATGAACTTGTGTGAACCTGCTTAGATACCACTAAATAGTGTCATTCCTCTGCATCTGGATATTTCAAAGTTTATCCTTAAGCACCAGTTTCCTATGGTCGTGACTCACTGCTATTCTGGAATAGATTGTTAATGTCTGCCACATTGCATAAGAAGTTTCTTTCCCATGGATATTTGTGACAATGTGGTCACGCACTCCCTCCAAGATTACTCTCCTCACCTTGGCTACATCTTTCTTCCATTGGGCTAGGTTCTGGGCATCAGATTTCGTTGGTTTTGCAACATCTCTCTTGATGTATTCTAGCAATCCGTTGTCATCAAGCACCACCTCCATGCAATGAAATTTGAGTTGCCTTCCAAGGCATACTCTAATCTCAGTCCATTGAAGGTCATTCTTCCAACTCTGAAGAGATCCTGCTACACTAAACTGCAAATTCGAACCTCTTGAGAAACAACTTCGAAATTCCTACTCTAATGTGGATCTTGCTCTGATACCATGTAGAAATTATGGTGTAGATTTACAACTACTCATGAAATTTTAATCAAATTCACAAGACACAAACCTACTCTACTACTCTATGGAATTCAAGTCACAATTTAGAACATTAATCACAAACATGCAATGAGAAATAACACACATGCACACAATATTTTTCCAGGGGAAAGCAATCTGCTAATTACCCCTTTGCTTACTTGTATTAATCTGAGGAATAGAGATGTATTACAATTTCTTTGCTCCACTGAGCAAAACCTGCAAGTGAATAACCTATCTCTTTGCTCACTGAGAAGCTCCGACCCAAATTTAGTCAATTTCTACCTCTACTTGAGCCCTTATTTCCTTGCACAATTCCTTGAGAAATTAGGCCCCTATTATTTAGGAATTTCTCCAAAATGGATTGTACAATTCCCAAGGTTGATCATCTTACTACATTCAACACCTGTACACTCAAGACTAGTCTACAACTGATGTTACACTGCCTAGGAATCTCCACCGCAGTTGGGGAACTCGAATTCTTTACATACACTAGCTATTTTAGGTTAATTGTTCAGTTAACAAGATGATTAGTAAGTTAGACTGAAGTCTCATTGCACCACTGACCTTCCACGAGTTCCTCCAACAATTGGAACTAGTTTAACTGAAAACAACTTGAAATAATTGACCTTGATTGCTACAAATTAGCAATCACACATGCTTAATTGAACTCCAACTCCTCCAACTCGAATTTACTGAGTAACCTGGATGACACAAGCCATGCCACAGAAGTTAACTGCATCCAAGTTGTCTGTTGATGTGGAAATTCGAAATTCAAATTTTCTCAATTTAATCAAGGCAAAATCAAATTGAGAATTTCTTGTTGCATTTTTCAACAAGAAACCCTAAGATCCCATCCTCCATTGATGCAAATTAACATTATGCTTTTAGTATCGCATGTTTTGCTCGATTGTACTTGTGTATGAACATTGCAGGCATGAAAGATTTTGTCTAAATTTAGAAGGAACACTTCAATAAAGGAAACCCTACAAAGTTTGTAAAAAGAGGAACTCCAGGTATGTCTAAAACTATAAGATTTGCAGCAAAACTTCTTCATTAAAGCATTTTTGAAATTTTGCAGTACATTACTAACATCTTTATGTCTAGGGTTTTGAATCATAGAGTATATCGTTAAGGGTGATTAATCATTAGATTGAATCTACCCTCATTATACTATCTCTTGTCATTTTGTGAAACCCTAACCTTTAGGGTTCACTGTGAAACTCTAGCCTTTCAATGCTAAGGATATGTCAATAATAATGTCGAAACCTTAGTCTACTTAGGGTTTGTTAAATTCTAGAGCATGTGATGAAATCCTATTCTTTTGAAGTTTAGGGTTTTGATAATGTCATAGTCCTTTAGAGCTTATTGTTATATAGTGAAACCCTAAGATTATTAGGGATTGGTGAATTAGGGTTTATGAACAAAACCCTTGTAATAACTGAATTAAGATCCTAGGAATGAAACCCTAGGTGTATATTCATCTGTTTGGTCAAAACTCTGGCCTGGTCAAAATTATTCAATCTATTGATCTTGGGTTTACCTAATAGATATTCATATGTTAGTGCATCCTAGATAAGTATATGCAAGTATGTTATCTTAATGTTTTAGTTTGTGAAATCTAGGGTTTGTAACAAAACCCTAGTGGAGATTGATATTCTAGGACATGATGATATTGTTTTCGATTATTGATATGATTTAGCTCTGATGATCAAATCTAGGGTTTGCAACAAACCCTAGTAGAATCTGACATGTTATTCTGAAGGCATATTGTTAAAACCATAGATGTATATGATTGGATTGTTATTTGATTGAATCACTGATATCCAAGGCTTTATGTCTCAAAAATGGAGTCTAGGGTTTATAACAAAACCCTAGCAAGAAGTTGAAGTCTAGTATGTAAAAAGATGTCTAAAGTTTGAATGCTTTGATGCCTCCATTGTAATAACAAGATCTTAATATAGTTAATTTCATGCTTTTGTATGTTTATATTTGGTTGTACTTGCTATTAAAGTTTTGCAGGTACATAATCTTCAATATGTTGAAGACGTTCGTAATTAAAGATGATGATGAGCATGACACAGGAAGCTCTAAGAATGATGATGATCAAGATGACCTTGATGCCTTGAAAAGTTGAAGTTTCTCTGATGTTATAAAAGAAGGAAGTTGTTGATCTCCCTAAAGTTGAGAGGGAGCTTAAAGAAAGGGTATATCTCCCTAGTTAAGAGGGAGAGCATTTTATGACAATTATAGTAAATACCTTGAAGAAAGAATGAATGGAAGTACTACAGATGAATGTTCGTGATTCATTTAGTTATAAACAAAAGACTTGAGAAGTATTGAGGTTGTATTTGGTGTTGCTGAAGAAATGAAGGAGTAAAACTTCTGATAAAATGTATTTGAATAATTTGATGATGTTATAAGCAGCATCAAAATGATTCTGAACCCCGAAGGTTTGTGTTTACTTGTATATATATATATTTGAAAGTTTATTACTAATTGGGATTGTGATTATGCAAGATCTCTCCATAAAAAGATTAAACGTTTGAAGCATGTTTGGATTGGTGGATATATCTGATTTAGTTGATTAGGAGAGATGAAGCATCTTAGGGCAAGATGCTTGGGAGGACATTTGGTTGGTCTATCTGTTGATATCTAGATCCCGAAGTAGGGAGGTTGGCGTTGGCCATGGAGCTCCAACCTTGGATACGCACCTAGATCCTTGGGTTGGTGATAGAGCTTAAAAGCTTGATGGTACCTAGAGTGGCTAAAGCTTGAGTTCACCTTAGTCCCACCCGATTAGAGTATCCTAACCAGGTATTTAATCTATAGCAGTACATGTGTTGTGACTCTCCATAGAGCATATCATTTTGAGATCTTCCATGTACCTTTATATATATGTAATTATGAATACCTCCCTAGTTAAGAGGGAGTGTCGAAGAATGCAACTAGTGTTAGTCTTCATAATTGTATGTGAGTCGTGATGTAATGTAATTGTCAAAAGAAAGAAAAAGGAATTTTTATTATAAAAGAAAAATGACTTCTTAAAGCATGGGTTTCATATGCTTGGGTCAATGGCCATTAGCTCAAAGCACCCATTGAGTGCTCTAGGATTTTTATAATGAATCAATGTTTAAATCAATGTATTCTAGACCCTTCTTGGGCTATTTTCAAGAAAGAAAAATTAATTTTGTGTCTTATCTACCCTCCACCAAGTTAGCTTCCTCACTTAACAAGTTGGCCCCAATCTCATCATGTCGGCCTCAAAATTATAGACTCCAACCACTATATATAGCAAAGGTACTTGGCCTATTTGGAAGGCATTCGATTCAAGAAGATCTTAAATTCGGCCATCAATCATGGAATCCTAAAGGTAGAAAGGAGGTCTTTCCGGCATCTATAAAAAAGACTAATACAATGAAGAAGGAAAAGAATTTTTGGAAGACGAAAACTCTATCTCTATTGCAAATATAGGGCCGAAGGTACAAACACACTTCTGAAGTGCAAGAACAAGTTGAGATTCTGGAAAGATTAGAGGAAAGAAGCTATCATATGGAACTTCACTTGGTGGAGGGAATCTTTGTCTAGGTTTGTAGGGTCTTGGATTATCTCATCTTGATTTACTAGTGAAGAGTTGCACTAGATTTCCCCTAGAGTTGTATTGGGTTTTCCCCTAGTTAACAAAAAGGGGGTTGTGATCGTGACACCGCCTATTCCCCTTGAATATTGGCACTGGTCTTCGTATCCTTCCATCGCCCTTATTCCCTATCCTATTTGAAAAAACCATTTCAATCCCTAGGGTTATTTGTGATATCACCTTGCTTCATATTATCTAAACCCTAGTGATCTACAGGGGAGCCCGCCTCGAAGTTGGAGGAGAGCTTGCCTAAAGAGGCAAGGTAGGTTGTTGAGGTGACAGTGGGTGACCTACCCAGTTTCCACTCAAATTATGTGGCATGGTTTGGAGCTTTCACCATTTCAACGCACAACTCACAAAGGTAATAGGATCAATACCCATAAGTGGTCATAGAAATAGTTTGTGTACACGTGGCATGCTCTATATTGTTCTTTACCTAATCCACTTTACCTATGTCCTCAAGCATGAGTTCTATGCAATGTGCAGCACATGGGGTCCAAAATAGGGTCATATATTTAGACTCTAGTTTGAAGCATTATCTAGGATGACATGAACAACATTTTTCTCCCCCACTATTCTAAGTTCTAACCATCTCATCCAAATAACAGATTTGCATCTTTCACCCTATCAGATGCATCAACTAATTTCATAAACATGGTTCCTTGAGGGTAAGAGACAAGGAAATTTATTATAGTATAGTTCTTTCCATCAATCCATCCATCTTACGTGATGGAACAACCTGTTTCAACCCATGGTTCTCTAAACTCCTTCAATATTCATCTATGGATATCATCTCTTTATGGAAAAGAGTTCCCCTCAAGTCATGCATACTAGGGCCTTTGAATCCCTTTCCTGCAACAATAACATATTCTCACATACCCTGGTATGTAGGTAAGTAGGCAACATTGATGAGGATATCTACATCATACCACCATCTGGCAATTTATTTAAAAGCAACGTCTTTGCATTACTTCTTCCAACAGGTATCAAAGTGGGTTTTGAGTTAGACTTGGTTGAGAGGCACTAGCAAAGGCAGAGTTGGAGGAAGGTGTGAAATAGTTCTTAATGTTCCTTTTAGGTTGATTATGAGACTCGGGAGGGGGAGGAACATAACACAAGGGGTCATGGACATTGGTGGAAGGGATAGAGGAAGAGTCTTTATGTTCAAAATCACCATTGACACTTGCTCTAATAAGTAAAATTTGCCTCTTCCTTGCAACGTCTTCTTTTAGTGTCTTTTCCCTAGTCTTCTCCTCTTCAAAATTCTCAAAGGATTTAAGCATTTCTACTCTAATTTTCCCTATCACTTCCTTTGGTGCACCACATTGGGTTACTTGGCCTCTAACCAGAACCAAGTGTTGTTTCAACCTATGAATACCCAACTCCCACCCCCACCTGATTGAGTGCTTGCAATATTTGCAAACCATTTGGTTATCAATATCATTACAACAGTCCATGCAGCATCTTTGACTCTTGGGGCCATGGATGTTGGAATTTAAATAGAAAGAAATCTGCAAATTGAAGGAAAAAACATGCAACAAATTACAATGCAACCCATATCTTAAGTTTAAGAACAATGAGGGGCAGATTTAGGAACAAAGACGGGTTGATTTTAACTTGAAAAAAAAATAGAAAGATGGGGACAGCACTCAGATTTGCAATTTCAAAAGAGGGAAAACATACCTAGCAGTGAAAAGATGGGTTGTAGCCTACTCCCAAAATTGCCAACTCCATTGGACAGCTCTAACTCCAAATCATCTCCAAGATGCCAAACCAATTCCAAACTTGTTGCTGCTAGACTACAGCTGAAAAACTCAATGTTGTCGTAGAACTTGGGAAGCACACAATGACGGATTTTACCCTTTTTAATAATAAAAAAGTTTAAAATCCCTCTCAAATCCGCACATGTGGATTCCATGACCCACTCGGTTGATTCATGACGGGACCAGCCAATACAAACCAATGTTATTGGAACCAAACTGGTGATTGTGTTGGAAAATGTAACTAGGTTCGGTCTTCATTAAATATATTTGAGTCATCATATAATGTACTTGTCAAAAGAATAAAGAAAAGAATTAATATTATTATTATTATTATTATGACTTATTAAAACATGGGTTTCATGCTTGGGTCATCATGTTTTAGGTCAAAGTCCCCATTGAGGACTTCTAAGATTTATTCTGAGTTAATAGAGTCATTATTCTTTTAAAGAGACCCTCCTTGGGCTTTTGAATCATGTAAAAAGGTTAAGTATTGAGTCAAATATGAATTGTGTTGCCTCCACACCAAGTCTGCCTTAAGATGATCAATTCGGCCTCAAAGAAGGCTATTCGGCCTCACAAAGGACTATAAATGAAGCAGTTCGAATTCCATTTGAAGCACACTCTCACAACAGGCTAGTTCGATATCTCTTGAAGCTAAGAAAAAGTGCAAAGTAGAGGAAAGAAGGAAAAAGAAGCACGAGTTTGGTCTAAGAGAAGGAAGGAAAATTGAAACTTTGGTGCATCTATCTCTCTCTCTCGTGCCCTGGTTTGGAAGATCGAAGATCGAAGTTCTCTAGTTGATGTCATAGTTAGTCGCTACGTGTTGTTGCTGCCATAGATCGAAGTTGTTGTTGTTGGATGTTGCTACCTCAAGAAGTTGTACTGGCCCAAGATCGAAGTCTTTCAGTGAAGATTGAAGTCTCTAGGGCAAGGTCGAAGAAAGTGTTACTACTGCTGCTGCTGCTACCAGGGCAAGTAGCACTATTTGCAAAGGAAGAAGGCTGACTTGGTGTGGAGGAAAGTGTGTGTCAAGGTCTAGAGTCTTGGAATATCTCAGGAAAACTATTGAAGGAAGAATTACTCACTAGGTTTTCCCCTAGAGGGGTTTCCCCGAGAGGGGTTTTTCCCTAGTTGTGAGCCTATATCTGGTGTCCATTGATTTACGTGCTATTGCTTTCGTAATTGCTTGATGAACTAAAAGAAAGAAGATATAAAAGGAATCTAATAAGAAATCAAGAACATCACAAGTAATTATCAAGTATAAGAAATTCTTTCTGCCTTTCTGATTTTCTAACATGGTTTCAGAGCTTTGGTAAAGAAAGAAGCTAAAGGCAGCCTCAAACGCTTGATTAAGGAATCATTCAAAACGATTATTTGAAGGAAGAAGTCTATTATATTCAAGAAAGATGTCTAACATAATCAAGGGAGAGAATAAACTTGAAGGAGCCTCAAACTACAGATCTTGGAAGAAGAGGATTGACCTCATCCTTGAAAAGAACAAGATACTAGACTTGGTGAAAGGAAAAGTAAAGAAGCCTACGGAAGACCCCAGTGATGATGATAAAGCAAAATTCAGAGGTTTGGAATTAGCGGCCATGAACCTAATGGTAGAAGGAATAAAGGACAATCTTGTCCCATTCATAGCCAACATTGACCATACTCAAGAAATGTATGGGGCCTTGTCAAAGTTATTCACTATTAAGAACATCAGTCAAGTAGCAAGCCTGAAGAACGAACTAAAGACCACAAAGATGACTAAAGAAGATACAGTGACCTCTTTTGTGAAGATAGCGAAAATCGAAGATGACCTTTTGGCCATAGATGAAATTTTCCAAACAAAGAACTTGTGATCATTGCTATACTAGGATTGCCACCTACTTGGGGTGCATTCGCTATAGGACTCAATAGTTGGAAGGAAGCTCCCACATTTGAAGAACTATGGACCGCTTGCAGTCAAGAAGAATTAAGAATTTCATTAGTTTCCAACCCTGAAGGAGTGTCAAATGCCTATGCTGCTCAACACAGAGGAAACTTCAAGAAAGGAACAAAGAGGAAGGTTGACATGTCCAAAGTAGAATGCTATCAATGTCATAAGAAGGGTCACTATAGGAGTGACTATCCCGACAATCCAAGAAACAAGAAAAGAGAAGGAGACCAAGCCAATGTTGCTGAAGAAGAAGACCTAAAGAAAGCCAAACCTGAAGAATCTGATATAAGGGACTTATACTACTAAGTCCTTTGCTTATAGTCTTAAATATTCTATTTTATATTTTGATGTTTAGAATTTATAAGTTTTAACATATTTTTGGAAAAGACATTTTTCGTTTGTTTTTATAAGTTTATAGGTATCCCTCAAGCTTTGGAGAGAGCCCCCAACATCTCCCAAAGATATGTATCTCATTTCCTTTCAATTTTTGTTTTCATGTACTTATTTAAGTTTTGATTATATTAATACTAATCACTATTCTCCCTTTATTGTCTTGATTAGGAAAACATCTGTTGTATCCTCAAGGAGCATGGAAGGTCTCCCAAGACAAGGTTTGTCAAGAAACAAAGGTATGCCTCAAAACTACAAAAACATTGATTTATTTATGAATGTTCATTCATTTGACAATCTATTACTAACATTGTTATGTCTAACTATATTGAATCTTATTGATTCTTGTTTTGGGCGATTCATCACTTGATAAATCTACCTCCTCCTTAATTGATCTTATAGAACCCTAGACAGGTTCTTTAGAAAACCCTTACCAAAGGGTATGCAAATATTAATGTCATTGAGAAATGTTATTTGAAGTTTTGTTGATAATGTCATGATCATGAAAACCTAACTAATTAGGGTTGAAATGATGTTGTCTAAAATCCTGAACCTTTGAAGTTTTGATATTGTAGGAGTTGCCTTGCTAAGTTATGAACCCCTGGATCTTTAGGGTTTGGTTAGGCCTATAAGCAATTTCCTTGTTAGGTATTTAAAGTCCTAGGAATGAAACCCTAGGTTTATATATGTATCCCTGTAGTTAAAACCCTAGCTTGGTCTAGGTCGATATATGTCTAACGTGTTGCTTATCATATGATATTCCTATGCATGATGATGAATTCCTAGATATATGTGTTGACCTAATTATTAATGGTCATAAGTCTTAGGATTTAATATAAGTCCTTGTCTAAGCTTGATATTCTAAGATGATGCTGAAATGAGAAAATCTAGGGTTTGTAGCTAACCCTCGTGAATGCTAGTCATGTTGTTGATTGAAACTGTAATGATTGAAGTTGTAATTGGTTCTTGAAAAACTTATATATGATATCTAGGGTTTGTATGAAATCCTAGTAGGAAGTCTAACATATGAAATTTGAAAGTTGTTGGATGTATTAATCTGATTTGTCTCTAGGGTTTGCTATATGAAATATTGTGTCATGTCATTGAAATTGTAGATATAATAATTTTAATATCTTGATGAGTTGTGAATGTGATTTAAGGTTTTGTAACAAGACCTGGGCAAGAAGTTGAAGTATAGTCTCTTGCTGATTATGTTTGTAAAATGCCTCTAGTATTTTAAGATTTTGATATGGCTAACTTCATGCTTCTATAGTTTTGGTTGTACTTGTTATCTAAGTTATGCAAGTACACAATCTTCAAGGTGGTGAGGATAATCGAAAGAAAGGATGATGTGATAAGCATGATATGAAAGGTGATGGGAATGATAACTTTGATGAGATGAATGGAAGCCAAGAAAGATTCTCTGTTGTCAGAAAGAAGAAGTTGATCTCCCTGGTTGAAAGGGAGAGCATAGTTTTGATTGAAGAATGAATTCTAAAAGATATGTTGTTGTATGTGAAGTTGAAAAACAGAAAGATTCGATTGATAGGCCTACTGTGTTGAGAAGCAACATCAAGAAAACCCCAAAGGTGTGTGTTTATTTATGAATATGTGAAAATATATTATTGATTGAGGTTGTGTAAATCTCTCGAAGGTTTTGATAGTATGCTGGTTAGCGATCAGTTTGATCGGGAGAGATTTGTTGTCCTTGATCTGTTGGATCCTGGCCGGCACTTTGTGTTGATGTCTAGGTTCCGAAGTTGGAAAGGTGGTGTTGGTCATTGAGCTCTGACACACTCGGATCTCTAGGTTGATGGTTAGCAAGTAAGTCAGATGGTACCTGTTGTCGCACAAAATGTTTAGGCACAGCGAAAACGCTCAGAGAAGGGTTGTCACTCTAATCCTTGCTCACTCTGTTTAGGCTCTCTCCTAGACAAGTCAAAGGGGGTAGTCCCTATGGTGAATCAATGAAAATAGCCTGTGAAACACAAGCTCTAGGAGGCTTAAAGATGAACAACTTGACAAATGTAAATGAGTCCTAATTTACTGAGATGAATAGATTAAACACAAGACGCAACCACAGGATAGAAATGATTATAGACCAATGCCTTAGTATGCGATTAACCATAGACTGAACAGAAACAAGATATCCCAAGTAATTTATATATGTGGCAAAGCAACGATCATGAACAATTAAGTATGAATGCTCAAAACTGCAATATATCTAGTAATTAAATTCCATGAAGACTTATGAAAATTAAATGCTAAACAATGATTCCAAATTAAAAATGATTTTCTTGAATAACCCAGATCTATAATTAATTATCTTTTTCCTATCGCCAATATAATTCTTAAAACATTAATCGTACTTGACAATAGAGAAATATTACCACAAAATTTAAAATCTTATATTTAACACGAAAGACACCAAGGAACTTTAGATTAGAATTTTAATTGTTTCTTAGGAAATTAATTTAATGTGGTAAAATCAAGAGACTAAATTTTTAATGTGACAAAAGTAAATTAAAAGAGTTAATAAATCGAAATTTTAATGGGCCACAGGCCACATCATAGAGAATATTTTAATGGTATTAGCGGCAACAACTTCTTTATATTCTTAAGTTTCTGTTAAAATACCAAAGTCATAGAAAATGAAAATTTAAACGGACTAAGTTTATTTTATTTAAATAAACTTTAGAAATATCTTTATGTTTTTTAATGTTTTTTAAATGTAAATCAAAATCATAAAAAATGTAAAACAAAAAATCAAATCGAAAACAAACAAACAAAAAGTAAAGGGAAATAAAAGAAAATCAAAATCAAAGTAAAAACAAAAAAAATATAAAAACAAAAAATAAAAACAAATCAAAATCAGAATTGAATCTCAAATGAAAAATATTAACCCTAACCCCTAACGAATATATAAACGAAATGAAAAATGAACTAACTAAATTAAATAAAAATAAGACCTAACCTAACCTAACGCATACATAAAAATAAAAATCGAATGTTTTTTGTGAATGCAGGTCAGGCAGCGGAGAGGTAATGGAGATGGAGCAGCGGCAGAGAGGGAGTCTGTGGAGGCGAGTTCGATGGAAATGGGGAGTTGGACGATGATAACAGCAAAGCGAAGGACGGAGATGAGGCAGTCGCTGATGAGGAAATCATAGGAAAAGAGAACCGCAGAGAAGGACCTCATGTGAAGAGCTAGAAGGATACAACAGAACGCACGGAGGGCAGGTATGAAGATGAGGAAAGGAAATGACGACGGCAGGAAGGAAGAGGATGCACACAGAGAAGGGAAGACGGATGTGGACAAACAGCGAGGGAAAAGAGCAGAGCAAAAGGTAGCGTTTGGAAGATGGAGGGTTTGCATCTCAATGGATAGGGCAACGACAGCGACTAGCAACTCGGTGGAGGAGCAATGAGAAAGGAGAAACCGCGGAGAGGAGAGGTGATGGGGTCCGCTAGTGGAGAGGATTTGCATTAAGTGGAAGAGGAAGCATGGGAGAACGCAACAGAGAAAAACGAAGGGTTGCAGCAGCAAGGGTTAAGGAGAATGCAGGCAGCAACAAAAAGGTTGTGGGCCTTCCCTAAACAAATTTTGAAACTTTTGCAATAAGAAAAAATATAAGAACCCTGGGAGCATTTCCAGGCAGCCAACAATAGCCTCAAGAAACCCAGAAAATCGAATTCCTCGTCAATATATTTTCTATGCTTCAAATTTAGCCTTGAAATCCTCACGAAAATTTCCAAATCTAAAAAAAAAATTAAACCTTTGGACTATAACAAAATTGAATAATATCCCTGGAAAATTACTTTGATAAACCCCCAAAGATCCAGATCTTACCCTCTAGGGTCTAGATCTAGACTCTACACAAGTTTCCTCCTCAGATCTGTAGCTGCAAGACAACAAGAAACGCCCAAATCTGTAGCTGCAAGACAACAAGAAACGCCCAAACATTATATACAATGGTAAAAAAAAACTAAAACCCAAGTCAGAAAACCAAAAATAAATTACAGATCTATGCACAAGAATGGTAGATCTATCAGATCTGAGGAGTATGAGTCCAACTCCGCTTCCAGATCTGATAATTTAAGACTCTCAACAACGAGATCTATCAATTTCCCACATAAAAATTAGATTTTTTAAATTTTAAGGAAGTGCTAACTAGAAACCCTTCATGCAACACCAAAAAAAAATTCTTATGATATGTCCGGGATTGACTTTACTGGGCTCCTCAGAAAACACAGATCAAGAGTTGGCTTGGCCAACTGAAAACTTCCCCTAACACCCGAGGATCTAAAAATCAAGATTTTCCTGCAAAACTCAATCTATCCATTAAAATAGAGCGAGAAAATAATAATAAAATTCAGATAAATAGAGATACTTGCTATTATATTCAAAATTTAAATTATCACTCAATCCTCAGCGACTGAACAAGATACCTGTACTCAAATTACTCTTTAGAAGCTATCATCAACGGCTAAAAAAAAAATATGCATGAAAACAACACGTCTTACAGTATTTCCATGAAGAGTAACACCAGCGAAATTTAACCCCAAAGTCTTTCTTTATTATCCAAAAAAAGATTACACAAGAGTTTCTTGCTAAGCACACAACTCAAAGGTCAGATGAATTAACTGACGAATGACTTCCTATTTAAAAATAAATCTCCAATGGCTAGTTCGAGTGATCCTCGTCAAACTAATCTCGACCGTTGATGAAGATTAAAATTCATTTTAATCTCATCCGTCGAAATATTTAAATATTTGGGGAAATTCGAATTTTTCAATTAAATGCATTTCAATTAACTCAAAAATTTAATTCTTGAGTTAATTTTCCCAAAATTTTGACTTTGACTTAACCCCTGGGATCAAAAGTTTAAAATTTATCAAAATAATTAATTTACATTAGTCCCTGGGCCTCTTAAAATTTAATTTTTTTTAAAGACCGACGAATTTTTCCTTTAAAAATTGAAATTTACCTAGGACATAGAATGAATTAAATTTCTAGCTTTGGATTTTAATTAATTTTTTGCTAGAAAATAGGGGATAAATTATTTTTCCAACCCTCAAGACACTTTACATTATGATTTTCATATATTTTACATCACAAGGGGGAAAACCCATTTGTAATAGACCCTCACAAACTACCCATTTCTGCTACACAAATATAATCCAACAGACCAAGCAATTTGTAATAAAATAGCCTAACCAAATAGTTAGGATTATTCTCAAATCACTTTTACTTAGACTCGATCTAGAACACTAGGACTCGCCTAAAATCCTAGTGACAAAATCCATATTGGCTTTGGAGTAAAGTTGAAAGCAAAATTTACCAACCATCCGAGAATGGATCGGTGAGACAAAAACCTCCCATAATGTAGATTGTCACTAGAAAAGTAGGTTTACCTAGGCCATTACATACACGACACGGATCTGCTGAGATTATTTACATCATATACATGCAAAATGGGTTTACATTAGAAAGCAAGCTGATGACGATAGTTGAACGGCACAGACACATCGATTAGTCGCTATCCCTTTTGCGAAAAAAGGGGGTGTACTGCTATGGGTCGTTGACACGTAGTGGTAAACAGTACCTATAGAGGATGAAAGCTTGAGTCCATCTTAGTCCCACCTGGATAGATTGCATTGGTCAGGAATCTAGTCCATGGCATTGCGGTGCCTAAATTGTTAAGAGACCAATGGATAGATTGCCTTGGTCAGCGATCTAGTCCATGGCATTGCGGTGCCTAAAAGTTCTTCATGGTTCATATAGTTGAGATCTTCCTTGTACTTGTATATAATGAATACTTCCCTAGTTAAGAGGGAGTGTTGGAAAATGTAACTAGGTTAGATCTTCATTAAATATATTTGAGTCATCATATAATGTACTTGCCAAATGAATAAAGAAAATATTTTTTATTATTGTTATTATGACTTATTAAAGCATGGGTTTCATGCTTGGGTCATCATGTTTTAAGTCAAAGTCCCCATTGAGGACTTCTAGAATTTATTCTGAATTAATAGTCATTGTACTTTTAAAGAGACCCTTCTTAGACCTTTGAATCATGTAAAAAGGTTACGTATTATGTCAAATATGAATTACGTTGCCTCCACACCAAGTCAGCTTTAAGATCATCAAGTCAGCCTCAAAGAAGGCTATTTGACCTCACCAAAAGGATTATAAATGAAGCAATTCAAATTCCATTTGAAGCACACTCTCACAACAAGCTAGTTCAATATATCTTGAAGCTGGGAAAAAGTGCGGGAGTGTGAGTTTGGTCTAAGATAAGGAAGGAAGGAAAATCAAAACTTTGGTGCATCTCTCTCTCTCTCTCGTGCCCTGGTTTAGATGATTGGAGTTCTCTAGATGATTCCGTAGACAGTTGTTGCATGTTGTTGCTGCCATAGGTCGAAGTTGTTGTTGTTGGATGTTGCTACCTCAAGAAGCTGTATTGGGCCAAGACCAAAGTTTCTAAGTGAGGATCAAAGTCTTTCAGTGAAGATCGAAGTCTCTAGGGCAAGGTCAAAGTTGTTGGGTCGAAGAAAGTGTTGCTACTGCTGCCAGGTCAAGTAGGATCATCTGCAAAGAAAGAAGAAGGTTGACTTGGTGTGGAGGAAAGTTTGTGCCAAGGTCTAGTGTCTTGGAATATCTCAGGAAAACTATTGAAGGAAGAATTATTGACTGGGTTTTCCCCTAGAGAGAGGTTTTTCCCTCGCTGTGAGCCTATACCTGGTGTCCATTGATCTATGTGCTATTGCTTTGGTAATTGCTTGATGAACTAAAAGAAAGAAGATATAAAGGAATCTAATAAGAAATCAAGAACATCACAAGTAATTATCAAGTATAAGAAATTATTTCTGCCTTTTTGATTTTCTAACAGAGTGAACCAAAAAACCCTCTATAAACTGAGAAACAGTCAAAACCGAACTGGAACTGATAAAAAAACTAGACCGAAACAATAGTCAACCAAAAACACATAAAACATTGAAATTTTAAAGAAAAACATATATATCTGCATGCATCCATATGAATTCAAACCATATATACACAAATAAGAATAAGTTCTCATTTATATAGCATGTAAGGATGCACAAAACCAAAATAACATTGAGGGCAATCCACCAAACATACATCAACAAACAAGCTCTAGATGGTCTCTACTATCCAAAAAAAAACCATTCTACAAGCCTACAACAAATACCTACATAACATCAAAATCATTGCCTATATTGGGATCTTCATCATCAATATCACTCTCTAAGCATTAAAATAAGATAGAAAAGATGTAGCATGTCAAGTTAAGATTTTTAGGGATGGGTACCATTTTTAGTAGGGTCATAATAGAGGAGTTCAACAACCAATGCCACTAACATGAAGGTACATAGAGGGCTTTGTGCTCTTGATTAAATACTAGTTCCATACCCTCATACATGACAAAATCCAGTGGAAACGTTAAAATCCCTCTAATCCTAAAACTGCTAGATTTTGAGTGAGATCTAAAATTCTACTTTCTCCATATGAAATCCAATGACGTCGGAATAATTGTCAAACATCATGAGTCATTTCATGGTAACGTTAAAAATTTAAGTAATTAATTTCATCCTTCTACTTTAAGAATTTAGCATTTCCATGAATTGCATAGCAATACTAGGGCCATAGGCTTGAATATTAGGCTGTTCCATATATACACAAATAAGAATAAGTTCTCATTTATATAGCATGTAAGGATGCACAAAACCAAAATAACATTGAGGGCAATCCACCAAACATACATCAACAAACAAGCTCTAGATGGTCTCTACTATCCAAAAAAAAACCATGCTACAAGCCTACAACAAATACCTACATAACATCAAAATCATTGCCTATATTGGGATCTTCATCATCAATATCACTCTCTAAGCATTAAAATAAGATAGAAAAGATGTAGCATGTCAAGTTAAGATTTTTAGGGATGGGTACCATTTTTAGTAGGGTCATAATAGAGGAGTTCAACAACCAATGCCACTAACATGAAGGTACATAGAGGGCTTTGTGCTCTTGATTAAATACTAGTTCCATACCCTCATACATGA
>APFE030285740.1:0-11306 GCA_000404065.3 Pinus taeda
AATCACATTATCCATTTATATTTTTTCATAAAATATATAAAGCTCTTACCTTAAATCTAAACAATCTGCTTAAATATAAACCATGTAACCAATATTTGTCATGTAGTATATTCATTGCAATACAAAATATTACCATGGAAAATAACCATCCAATAACAATAAAACAATGACACTTAGAACTAACCATCCAATAATCTAAACAAACTGGTTAAATATAAACCATGTAAGCAATATATATTTAACCATGTAAGCAATATATGTCATATAGTATATTCATGACAATACCAAATATTACGATAAAAAATAACCATCCAATAACAATAAAACAATGACACTTAGAACTAACCATTCAATAATCTAAACAAACTGGTTAAATATAAACCATGTAAGCAATATATATTTAACCATGTAAGCAATATATGTCATGTAGTATATTCATGACAATACCAAATATTACGATAAAAAATAACCATCCAATAACAATAAAACAATGACAGTTAGAACTAACCATCCAATAACAATAAACGAATGACATTTAAAATTGGAAAGAAAAATTTGCACTTCCCAAATACCTCTGCATAAAATTGGAATCGAAGTAACTGTAAGACAGTTTGCAGGTAGCTAATACCAACAAGGTTTAAAACGTAATCAAGGAGTACATTGATACATGATGCTAATGAATTGACATTTTCTAATTCTTCTAATTCTCTGACTATACTACGTTGTTTCAACTTCCTCCAACTGCATCCCGTTCACGTCCTGCAACACCGGAAAAATAAACTATAAAAAAAAATATGACAATATGCAAAAAGATTAGAATTCATATATTGGAACTAAAATTTTATCTATTTGAAAGACTCACGTAGTCAGATTGTTCAGCCTACCTATTCAGGGGCAGTTATCTTATACTTACGAATAGAAAAACACAATATGATATTGTCAATCTACCAAATTCCAGTCAGGTCAGTGACAAATGTACTAGCAATTCCTGCATAATTCTGCTATTCCTTTGGCCACGGTGGTTCTCCGTGCATTTCATGAGTGCCTTCCATTTGAGTCCCCGCCGGGTTCTGGTACTGGTTCCAGCCCTGAATTCTCCCAAATTCATACTGTGGCCCAATCCCTTCGTTGACGCGTGGATTCATTGAAACGTCAATGAAACCTTGATTCACGGCAGGTGGATCAAAGTATTGGTTACTATGATTCTGCTGTAATCTGTCTCCCGTGACAATAGTGTTGTTCTGCACTTGTATCTCTAATGGCATCCCTGCTAGGTATCTACCTTGAAATCGTTGATCATATCCCACATCCACAGCATCGACAGTGCTCGTTCTCAAACCCTTCACAGGAGCTGTCTTGCCTCCCTGATTCATTGCTTCGTTTGCGTTGGCCTCAATCGTGTAGGAAGTTTGTAATGGGGCCCCTCCATGATCGCCATTCCCAGGATCTATTCCTCTTCGATTAAAGTTGTTGGAGAGATTAGGATACCTCTATTCCTGTCGAAATATTGGTCAGTGATTTGCCCTCCTTGGAGCTCACTACTGCTAGCAAGAAATTGATTCCACTGCTGCTTTTCTCCTACAAGAGGTACAGAGCTTTGGAATTGCTGTTGAGGTTGAGCATTCGTTAAGGATGAAAAGTTAGAGTCTTCAATTATTTCACTGCCTGTAGCAATCCTCTCTGGCAGTGTGGATTGTGTCGGCAGTGGAAGCGGAGGGACACTATTATTTGCTGCTGAAGGACCGAATGCAGTTAGCTGCCGAATGCGTTCCAGTACAAAGGGCTGCTGTTTCGAAGAAGACCGCGGGTCTTCGGCTCCTCCTGGATGTTGGAAAGTTGGTGTCAGAAATTGCTCCGATGGAAACTGAGCGGGGACGTCCGTGGCGAATGATAAGTTAGGCGGAATTTCTTTGCTTACTTGCGGCCATTGATATTAGGTAATCCAGTGTCTGCCCCCCATTGTCCAACCCTAGCAGTCTAGTCAGCTCCAGCAAACGCTTAGTTTGTTTTGGCACTAGCCAATTTAGGGTTTGTTTGCCATTCTGCAACCCCAGTTCTCTTGTGAGACTTATTATATGGGGCGCCATTGATAATAACCAATCAATCGCCTGTCCGCCTTTCTCACACTCTAGCTCTTTTGTCAAGTCTGTCAATCTATTGATTTCAGACGGTAACATCCACCGCACCGCAGCTCCCGTAGATCTCAAATCCAAGCCCTTAGTGAGTTCATATAATGGTTGTCTACACTCATTCGGCACGTCCAATCTCCAACGTTCTTTCTTAGCCTCATGAGGTTGCTTCTGCAAATCACCTGGACAGCCCTCTTGCTCTGCCTCTGATTCCGTATTCCGCTTGGTCGTTTTTCTGCAAGGACGTTCAGAGCTTGTCCCCGCTAGGTTTTTCTCTTCGCTATCCATAGCGCCGTGGAGGAATCAAAAGCTGACTCTACGATATTAAAACCTAATTCCTAGCGCTTAAATCACTCTAAACAGAGGATATGCTACGAACCGCAGTATGAATCCACGAGGACAGTGTAATAGTTTCATGTTAAGATATCGTTGCCGGAATTAATAGTGGATTTGAAATAATAATTGAGAAAAGTTAACGTTCTTTACTAAATTCTACAGTATTAGATATCATTTTTGGGATTCAACTGCGTTAAGTAAGTCATTCAAACGTATGACCATTTCCATGAGAGGTAGTCGTAACTGACTAATTTCTCATGATTTCTACAGTATTATGAAGTATTATGAATGGTAATAAAGGTATAAATAAATATTGTAAATAATTACTTTATTAACTATATTTCAGGGTAAAGATACTTGATATTCGCGACAACTATATATGAGGTTCAAGTTTTCTTAAAAATGGTGATTGCTTATTAAAAAATTATTTTAATAATAATATAAAATAATAAAATAAGGCTTAAAACTTTTTTTAAAATTTTAAGGTTCATTCTAATAATTTTTCCTTTCACCGATCTTCTGTTATAATTTTTTCCCTTATTTTTTAAGTAATATATTTTAAAATTTAACAAAAATTCCTTAGAATCATGTGTGAGTTGTATCCTCGTTAGGGTTTCTTAAAGGGATGAATCCATTTATATTTTAAAAAGTCATTCTAAACAATTATTACAATTTCAGCACAAAAATCAAAACTTAAAAAAATTAGACAAGATGTTAATTAATTAATAAATTCAAAATAAAATATTTTTAACCTTGATTTTTTACCATAAACTTACATGACCCCAAGGAGGATCATAAAATGATCTTATCACCTAGGGAATTACACGTAAATAATGCTTTGAATATTAACCACAAATTTGACTAGTGATTAATGACATTATAAACATAAGTAATATATGAAAATAACATATTTACATTTCGATGGTCATGTTATCTCTAGAGGAAAATCTCGTAGGTTGCAGCTCGGAGATGCATTGTAACATATAATATTCAATATTGTTCTGAGAACTATTGGAATGGATCATGGTTTGGATCAAGTGAGATAACCATTTCAACTTTGTTCTCACTCAAGACATGCATGAACACCCTCAACAATACAAGGCTTTGGACTGTTAATGCTCAATAGCTTATTGATTTAATGGGTAGATGGAGAATACTAATTGTACGAGGAGATTGCATACATAAATACATATGAATGGCCAGCTACATGTAGTAAATGAAACTTGCAAATCTAATTTATGAATGCAGAGATAAGATGACAGTTATTTGGCATTAGATACAACAAAAAACATGAATAACCTATTCAAGTGCAAGCGTAGAATAGCAGAGAAAATGGAAATTGAACATATAATAGCAAAATAAGCTTATATTGTGAGAATGAAGATGAAAAACTTGAAGGAACAAAGTAGCAACAATCTCGAGAAGTTGAACCCTTGCTACATTTAGTTTTCAGCCTTTTATAGGCCTTTTACCATGATGTTAAGCTCTCAAAGGCTCATAGTCTTAATCTGTCCTCTCTATCCTTTAACTGTTTGATTCACAGAGGAATAACCACCTTTAGGTAGTTTGATGCGTTGTCTAGGAGCTCTCTCATGCCAGAGATGCTCCATGATCACTTGTTGGTTTTGGATAAGCTATGTTGTTGATGCCTCATGACAGATTCTGCTTCAGGTTGTGTTGCATTGTAGGTGCCCATGATATTTTTGTTTTGGGCTAGTTACATTGTCTAATCCATGATCTCTATTGTTGTGGTTGTGTCCGGCATTCTTTGTTGCGTTGTGCCCTTTAAAATGTTAGCAATGCATGCTTTCTGTAAATACAGAACAACACTGCCGTACTGTTTCTGTTTTAAACAGAAAACACAACAATATGGAGAAGTCCCGCCCCTCTTTGTCCTTTTCGAACTTCAAAAGACCTCAAAAATGGGATATATGTCCATCAGGTTTGCCTTTTGGGTGATATGACATCTCCACTATTGATGTGGGAGTTCTAGATCCAATGGTGATGATCCATTTCAGGCGGCTCCTTTGTACTGTAGTTAAGCGCCCGATGAGGGTGGTTTTCTCTCTCCTTGTCCTTCACGCATGGCGGTCGCTATATGGCATCAGTAGGGGCTTGGCCTAAACCACTTATCACCTTTGGCTTTCCCGAAATCCTTCCAGTTTTGCGACTTTCCCTTTATATCGAAAATATGTGAAATACATTAAAGATGGCTTTCCACAGATCTCAAATTTTATATATTTCACTTCCTGGACCGTTTCAGGTTCGGGCTCATCATTATCCGCACTGCCCTATGTTCCTTTGTATTTCGTTATATTACGAAATACATTAAAAATGTATTAAAATCGTCGTACCCATGGACCTAAAATATTATCAAATATTGTATATATAACCGTCAGGTCCGATTATCACATCACCCATATACTTGTGCATAGGCCCCACTGGTTGGTGCTACTCCATAGGGATATAGCGATGAAATCCGATCACAATCCCTTATCACTCATGCCTAGGGCCCTTTCCTAAATCGTTGACACCTCGCCAATGTGACCCGCTAATCTGATCATCGGAGATCACTAATCGGTAGTGTCCTACGCCCCTTCTTTAAGTCATCCTCTTTGTAGTGCCGATTGCGATTAGCCACTTAGATCTGGGTCATTGATTAGCCAGATCTAATGGTTGTTGTTCTTTCAATGTTTAAGCTTCTGATTTTGGCTTTTTCATGGTTTTTCAAGTGCTTTTTTCCTCCGGATAGTGTATTTCTGCCCCTCCAAGGGCTCTCCTCTTGCGTTGATTTTAACCTTTAGATGATTTTAAGCAAATGTTGAAGATTTCAAGAGCATTTTTAGATCCCTTGGGATGATTTTAAGTAAATTTGGAAACTTTAAGAACATATATGGATTCAATTTTGAGCCTTTTGCTCGCGAGGCTAACACTGGCTCCTTCTGGTGCTGAAATCCTCCCTGTGAGGTTTCAAGGATCACAGATAAATGCCTTTCCTGCAAAAACAAAATCAAGTCTTCCTCCAAGTGTTCCATTGGGCATGTTGTCCATTTTGTAATGAAAAATAAAAACTAGAAAAAACATGTTTACAATAACAAGGATTTAAAGCCTTAAACGAAATAAAGTTTCAATTAGCGCCCATTTACTCGGCTGCCAAAAGTATCTCCTCCTTCTAGACTGTGCAGAATGAATGTATTTTTCTGCTAAACTTGAGCGATGACAAAAGGACCTATCCATAAAGAGCGAAACTTGCCATGATTATCTTTCTTCTCCTTAAATGCATCCCATTTAAGCACCCAATCACCAACTTGGAAATTTTCCACTTTTGCCTTCCTATCAAAGGTTTCTTTGATTGTCTTTTGATGAGCCTTTGACTTCTCGACTAGCTACTCTCTGATCTGCTATAGTTCAACCAGGTTATTCATTCTTCTTACCATGTAATTCTCTTCATCTTGTTCTTCTTGCAAGAGTTTAGCCACAGGGAGAACCAGTTGGATAGGGAAAACAACATCAGTGCCATAAACCAGTTTAAATGGAGAATTCCCTATGGAATTTTTTATGGTAACTCTATTAGCCCATAGTGCAAACTTCAACTTGGAATGCCAGCTCTTTTCTTTGTCCTCTAACAATTTTTTGATTACCCTTACCAGACTCTTGTTAGATGATTTTTCCAGGCCATTGCCTTGAGGATAATATGAGGTAGAATGCACCACTTGAATGCCCATGGATTCAGACATGTCCACCAATTCTTTTTCCTTGAAAGCTACTACATTATCAGTGACTAGTTTGGTTGGGAAACAAATTCTCGTGAAAATATTCTCATTTAAGAACTTTATGACAACTTGATGATTGGCATTCTTAGTGGGTATAGCCGCAGTCCACTTGGTGAAATAATCATTGGCTACTAAGATCCATTTGTGTTGACCACTGGAATGTGGGTTGATCTCACCTATAAAGTCCATGCCCCACTACTGAAAGGGACCATTGACATGTATTGACTTCAAGGGCATAGATTTTAGCTGTTGTCTTCCTGCAAACCTCTGACACTTGTCACAAGATTTCACAAAAGAAAACACATCACAGAATAGAGTAGGCCAATAATACCTAGCCCTCACAATTTTGTGAGTTGTGGTCCTCCAATAATGATGCCCTCCACAGATGCTAGAATGGAACTGGTGTATGACTTCCACAACTTGTTCTTTATGTAGACATCCCAAGAGGATTCCCGATGGGTATTTCCAATAAAGCATATTTTTATTTATGCATAATTTAGCTCATCGGAGTTTAATGGCTCACGCTTGACTTGAGCTAAGCCCTGAAGGGACTTCTAGCTTTTGCAAAAAATGAACTGTGATGTAATACCATTCAAAGGTGGCTAGGTTTTCAACCAGAGACTGATTCTACTTTTTTTCTTCTGCTGCTCCCTCTATCTGCTCATCATCTGAATTTAGACCCATGCAATTTATTTTTAACAAGCTACAATTTTCTTCAACCATAACTTTAGCCAAGCCCTGGCCTTTGACAAGCTTAGTGGGCTTCACCTCTATGTTAAACTCTATGAATTTTGCAATCCATTTAGCTCTCTTTCCATCAATATCTGGGTGAGTTAAGACATCCTTTACTGAGGCCGAACATACATATGCAACCACTTTGGAAATGAAAAATATAAATTCTGAATGCATTTAAAGGTTTTTTGAGACCATAAGCTTGTTTTTCAATAAAGTCATACCTTAGTTTAGCATCCCTTAGAGTTTTTTTGAAAAACGCCATGGGGTGCTCCATGCCTTCATCATTTTTCTACAGCAAAACTGCTACAAGTGTATCATAAGAGGCAAAAGAGAAGATACAAAAATCCTTAGTGTAATTTGGGCTTATTAGAATGGGAGCTTCCATGATAGCTTGCTTGATGGCTTCAAAAGAGCTTCTTGAAGCATCTGTCCATTTTATTTTTGATCCTTTCTTCAGCATGGAAGTGATGTGCTTTACTAACTTTGCAAAGTTTGGAATGAACCTCCTTACAAAGTTAATCTTACCCAGGAAGGATTGAATGTACCTTTTTGACCTTGGGATGGACAATGTCTGAATTTCTTGAACTCTTGTTGGATCAATCTTCACACCTTCTGCAGAAACAATATGTCCCAGAAGCTTGCCTTCTTCTAGAGTAAATTGTGACTTCTTCAGGTTCACTGAAATTCCAAACTGTCTACACTTTAGGAAGACCTTCTTCAAATGCTACAAATGGTCTTTGTGACTGCTAGAGAAGACTATTATGTCGTCAAGATAAATAAGGACAAACTTGTCCTTCTCTCTCACAAAGGCTATGTCCATGGCCCTTTGAAAACTAGCCCCAACATTCATCAATCCGAAAGGCATCTTGGAGTACATGAAAGTGCCCCAAGGAGTAGTGAAGTCGGTCCTTTCCTGATCTTCTGGATGCACAACAACTTGATTGTAACCTAAAAATCCGTCTAAGAAATACATTACTCGGGCCCCTAAAACGCTTTGCAGCAAGTGTTCCATCTTAGGGAGGGGGTAGTTATCATTTTTAGAGCACTTGTTCAGATTTCTGAAGTCAACACAGAGCCTGATCTCTCCATTTTTCTTTCTTACTACCACAAGGTTAGCTATCCACTTTCAATACCTTCAAGGAACTATGATTTTGGCATCCAACAGCTTCTTGATCTCTTTCTCAATCAAAGGCAAGAAGAAAGAGCTCATAGGTCTTAATTTTTGCTTAAAAGGGGTGGTGTTCTTCTCCAGTCGAATCTTATGCTGAATGATCTTTGTGTCATAATCTTTAAGATCACAGTATTCCGAGGCAAGAATATCAGCAAATTTCTTTATTAGGGTGCAATCCTCATAATTCTAGGTGGAACACAAATGAGTGGATAGATTGATGAATTGCGGACGGGGTGGGATCCCTATATTATGTTTACAAACAACAGACACATTTTCTGTCTTGGCAAGCTTATAAGGGACATCGTTATGATTGAACAACTTCTCTAGAGGCACCAATCCTTTTAGAATATGATGACTAGGTAATTGGACAATGCCTCCTCGGTCCATCTCATCCTTTAGCTTGGACTGGTTGCATTTTTCCATGGTTTCATTTTCTTGGTCGATGTGCGTTTCAGAAAATTTCTCAACGACTTGTAAAAACCTATTAGTTTCCTCACCGTCTTCAAAAAATCTCCAGTATTTGACATTGTCAAGTAGAGACTATCTATATCTTACCTAAACTTCATACGTCAAATTAGGAGGCAAAGGAGAAATAAACGTGATAGGAGACGTAGCAAGGGAGTCGGCAAGATCACTCTTCATTCTCGGAATATAAGAAATGTTGAAATCATTAAAACAACCCTTAAGCCTCCATACCTCATCTCTGTATGCTTTCAGTCTTGGATGCTTTTCTTGAAATACTTTATTGACTTGCTGAATGATGAGGTTTGCATCTCCAAACACTTTCAGGCCTTTGATACCCATTTCTTTAGCAGCGCTTAAGCCCAGAACCAAAGCTTCATACTCTGCTATGTTATTTGTGACCTCAAAGGTTAATTTGAAAGATAAATGAATGTATTCTTGTGTGGGGGACACAAGGACTACACCTGCCCATGCAGCTTCGTTAGAGCAAGCCCCATCAAAGAACATGTCCCAAATCCATGGGCCTTCTTCCTCAACGATATGGCAAACTGGTTTTATAAGCTGTGTGGAGACCAACTGGGATTTTTCAATATGACGAATACATAATCCAAAATCATTGTCAACAACATAGATGGGATGATTAGTGGAATTCTTCTCATCACTGATGATATAAGCCAACTGAGCTTCTGTGTGTAATCTCTTTCTCTCACCTCCGAAGACTGCGACAGTAGCATAGGATAGATCATTTTGTAATGATCCACCTAATCTCTTGATCCAACCTCTGGAAAGTAACATGCCAAACTTGGGGGTTACATCTGCTACCACAATATCCATCATCATGCTATTCATGGGCAGCTAAGACAAAGTGATGGCTAGGTCCTTGATTAATCCCAGGCATTTCAGTTTTCTAGAGTCAAAAGAAAATAGGTCATGATAAGGTTTGGTGATATCAAGACCCAACTCATCCATGACAGCCTTGGGCATTAGATTATGGCTAGCTCCAATGTCCAAAAGGCAGTTGTGAAGGATTTTTTGATGAATAGTTAGAGAGACATAGAATGATGGGGAGCTATCTTCACAATTTTCAATCATTGGGCTGAGAATAATAGTTGGCTTGTCATCTTGTAGATTTACATAGTCACTAGAGGCTTGGATGGCTTTAGGCTCAAGGGCCTCGAGGATGGATATTTTGAAGGACTCATTCTTCACTAGTTCAATCAAGGGCATAGGTATTCTTAGCTTCTGAATTTCTGATTGAAAAATGAAAGGAGAAGGAGACTTTTCAAGGCCTCTTACCTCATGAGATGGAGCTTTGAGGATGATGGGATCAACTTCTGGTTTCTTTTGCTTATTAGCTTGTTGTACTGCAGGGACAACAACTCTTCGAATAGGAGCTTCCTTGGGCTTATTCATCTTTGACCTCAGATTATATCTTTGCTGATCTTCAATTTGTAGAATAGCTTCACCATACCATTCTTGGCTAATTTTGTCATTGAACAATGACTTTTCATAAGCAGCTGAGGTCAAAAAGGAAGCATTTCCTTTGTCTTCTAGACAATGGATCTCATCATCTTCTTTAAACTTCTCTTCTTCCATGACTGCATTTTGAAAAGGGGCCTTCACCGTTTGGTCTTAATTGGCATCTTTACTTCTTTGCAAAATCTGTAACTGCTAATTAGTTATTCTATATGGATTTGGATTTGGATTTCTAGGAGCAAAGGTTTTAGGAACTCTCCCTTTCCCGGGGTGCTACTCAACCTTTAATTTGAAGATTTTAGAGGCTAATGACTCTATCATTTTGGTCATTTTATCTATCTTAGGATCAGAGGATGATGAAGGCTCTCCCATCTATCTTCTTCTATCAACATTTGCGTTGAGCTTTTCTGCAGCAATGAAGTTTGATTCCACTTCCAAGGATGCATCCTACATGTTAGCTAAAGTAGCACATTGCCTCTCCTTCAATAGTAGGCAGAAGTCAGAAGCGAAAGCACTGGCATAAGTGAGTTTAGTAGAGGTAGTAGTGGGTTTTACTTCAGCTCGTATCTTGCTATACATACGGCTAAACCTCTTATTAAAATCAGACAACAACGCACCATTTTCTCTCTTTGAGTTGCCAAACTCAGTGTGGTAGTAGAGGATATCCTTCTTTTCCCCCCAATTCTTTAGAAATGCATCATCTAAAGCCTTAATATTTGCTATAGATCTTGGGGTTAGTTCTCTGAACCATTTTCTAGCCTCTCCATCTAGGCTTTCGACAAATACTCTCATCCATACATCATCTTCACTAATGTCCAGGTTATCGGCATAGTTATAGAATGACTCAAGATGTTCTTCAATAGTAACACCTTCATTCCAAGTGAACTTAGGCCTACATTTATGATATTCTCGAAGAGGCGTGGCATCTAAAGGAGTGGGCAATACTAGAGGTCCATACCTAGCAGCTATGATATTTTCCATTTTGGTAGGTGCTTGTAGACCTGCCATGGCTATGGTGGCTAAAAGAGTAGTGGCAGTCTGAATCATGGAGGGTTGAGGAGTGACTGATAAGACTAAAGGAGTACGATGGATAGAAGGTGAGGTTTCCTTTGGGCTTACAACAAAAGGAGAACCTAAAGAATAAGTAGCCTTATGAATCTGTAAGAGTTTTTCTTCACTGCTAGTATTAGATGCTATACTCTCAACATGTATTTGTTCTATTAC
>APFE030285754.1:7619-21942 GCA_000404065.3 Pinus taeda
GATGGGAGAACTGACTGCTTTGATGACAGAAAAAGACCCCCCTATGAAATATGGTGACCCTGGTCACCCTACAGTAACAGTTCAGGTCGACAAAACTTTTGTCTCTAAAGTTTTAGTAGATCTAGGTGCTGCAATAAATATTATGACACTCGAAAAATCACAATTACTGCAGTTGAAACACTTAATTAGGGAAACTCCAACCATTCTAGAGCTGGCCGACCACTCTACAATTAAACCCGGAGGAGTCATTGAAGACCTGGTAATTTCCGTAGAATCTTGGAATTGCCTAGCCGAGTTTGTGGTGTTACAAACTAAAACCAAGTTGGGGGGTCATCCACTGATTCTAGGAAGACCTTGGCTGGCTACAGCAGATGCTTTCATCAGCTGCAGGTCTGGATCAATGACAATATCTAATGGGCAGGAAACCAAACAGCGGACTCTTTATCCTCATGCCACACCCATGACTAATAACGACAATTCAGTATGGTTAGATTATGAGGATGAGGAAACCCAACCTATTTTAACTGTCGGACAAGCTTTAACTCTCAAAGACTCAACTGAAGATGAATTAATCAGCAACTTTATTTTTGAACCTTCTTCAGTCAGTCTTGAAATACACAATCACTTCACTGCAATCTTGGAATCTGAATCCTAGCACAACCTTGAAACTGAAAATCTACCTCAGATATTAGCTGGAAACCCCTCCAAAAGTATAACAATAGAAATCGAACCAGGTAAAACATTAAATATAAATCCTAATCTAATAGATGACCAAAAACAACAGTTAATGAAGCTACTCAGAGAAAATAAAGAGGCATTCGCATGGGATTATACAGACATGAAGGGGATTTCTCCTGAACTATGCACTCACCGCATTTTTATTAAAGAAGGATCCCGGCCAGTTTGTCAACCCCAACGACGAATGAACCCCAATTTAAGGGAAATAGTAAAAGAAGAGCTTCAAAAATTGTTGAATGCAGGATTTATATACCGCATATCTGATAGTGAATGGGTTTCTCCACTAGTAATAGTACCCAAGAAAAATGGGAAATGGCGAGTATGTGTGGACTATAGAGCCCCAAATAAGGCCACCCAGAAGGACCATTTCCCTTTATCATTCATTGATCAGGTATTAGATAACTTGGCTGGTAAGAAATTCTTTTCATTTTTGGATGGATTTAGCGGATATAATCAGATAAAGATTGCACCCCAGGATCAGGATAAAACCACTTTTACTAGCCCTTGGGGGACCTTTGCTTATAGGGTTCTTCCATTTGGGCTATGTAATGCCCTAGCAAATTTTCAAAGAGCGGTGATTGGGATCTTTTCTGATATGATAAATGATTCCTTAGAAATTTTTATGGACGACTTTACTCCTTATGGCACAACCTTTGAAGATGCCCTACAGAACCTTGAAAAAGTACTTAAGCGGTGTATAGAAGCACATCTTGCCTTAAGTACTGAGAAATGCCATATGATGATGAATGAAGGCATTGTATTGGGCCACTTCGTTTCATTTTTAGGAATTCAAGTCGATCCCGCTAAAATACAGGTAATTTTGACCCTCCCTATCCCCAAAACCCAAACTGAAGTGAGAAGTTTCTTAGGACATGCCGGGTATTATAGAGGATTTATCAAAGACTTTTCTAAGATAACTTCTTCTCTGTTTGTGTTACTAACGAAAAATGTTGAATTTAAGTGGACTGATGATTGTGAAAAAGCATTTGATGAGCTTAAACATCAATTGTCTACAGCTCCCATTTTGAGAGGACCTGATTGGGCACTCCCCTTTCACATATCCTCTGACGCCTCAGACACTGCCATGGGATCTGTCCTGGGACAGGAAGAAAACAGTCTTCCCTATGCCATTTATTTTATTAGTAAAAACATGACTCCCGCAGAACTTAATTATATAGTTACTGAGAAAGAATTTCTAGCAGTTATTTATGCTATCAATAAATTTCGGCATTACATTACTGGTTATACTACTTTTGTGCATACCGACCACTCGGCCATTAAATACTTAATGAACAAATCAGTTACAAATGCTCGAGTCACTAGATGGTTACTGTTATTACAAGAATTTGATATCACAATTGTAGATCGACCAGGAAAAGAAAATGTAGTTGCTGACTTTCTTTCTCGGTTAAAAACTAATGAAATTATTCCAGTAGATGATTCTTTTCCCGATGAGTATTTATTTGCAATATCTGCTCACTCACCTTGGTATGCAGACATTGCTAACTACTTAGTTGCAGGAAAATTACCATCACCCTTATCGCATAGAAAAAAAAGGAAAATTATTCAGCAGAGCGCTAGGTACAGCTAGATAAGTGGTTGTCTGTTTCACACAAGCCTCGATCAGGAGATCCGAAGATGCATTGGTGAAGATCAAATTTATGATGTACTGAAATCTTGCCATGATGTCCCTTATGGAGGACATTTCGCGGACAAAAGAACAGCACACAAGGTTCTCAGGATGGGATATTACTAGCCCTCAACCTTCAAAGATGCAAAGAAATATGTCAGGGCCTGTGATAGCTGCCAAAGAATGGGCTAGCCTAATCACAGGGATGAAATGCCACTCAATCCCCAAGTAATTCTTGAACCATTTGAAAGATGGGCACTAGATTTTATAGGTCCCATTAATCCTCCATCCAATCAAAGAGTTTACATACTAGTATGCACGGATTACATGACTAAGTGGGTAGAGGCCAAGGCACTTATCAAAGCTAATGAAGAATCAGTATTAACATTTTTATTTGAAGAAATCTTCGTTAGGTTTGGATTTCCTAGGGAACTAGTCACTGATGGAGGACCTCCTTTTAATTCTCATGGCTTCAAAGACACATTGCAGAAATACCATATTAAGCATAGAATGACCACACCTTATCACCCCTAGTCAAATGGGCAGGTGGAAAGCACTAACAAGGTCATAGAAGCTATTCTGACAAAAAAAATAAAGGAAAACATAAGGGACTAGTTTCAAAAGTTGCCTGAAGCACTATGGGCTTATAGAACCACTTGGAGGAACACCACGGGCTTTTCACCCTATGAGTTGGTTTTTGGTAAAAACATTGTTTTCCCTTTGGAGTTTGAAACAAAACTTTAAGGACTGCTTTAGCTGTTAACCTTGATTTGACTAATGCATAGACAGCCAGGTTGCAACAGCTTCAGGAGCTAGACGAGAAAAGATTAGATGCCATCCACCAAACAACCATGTTTCAGCAACAAAGAACCAGATGGCATGACAAAACTATTAAGCAAAAGCAGTTCCAGAAAGGTAACTGGGCTTTACTGTATGACTCCCATTTCGAGAATTTCCAAGGTAAATTAAGAACAAGGTGGCTATGACCTTATGAAATAGATGCTGTTTTTCCAAACGGAACAGTCAGACTCTTAATGATTGATGATAATAGAACACCGTTATTAGTGAATGGATATCGAATCTGTCCGTATCAACGACTTGTTTCTAAAGAGGATTTCAAAGCTACCTGCATGGCCGAATTACATTATGTTTTTTGGGGGGAACTTGCTGCCCCTCAAGGCACTTAAATTTCTGTTCATTTATTTATTTTTAGATTAGATTTCTTAACTAATAATCTCTGCCAAGGGTTGCCATGTTGCAATTAGTTGTTTTGCAGATCTTACTTTCAGAGGATGGCTGAGAATAAAAATTCTAAAAGAATCACTTTGCAGCTTGGGGATGTTCATCAGACCATAAGTCAAGTTTTACATCATTTCCCTGTTGCTGCAACACCATTTCCTGTTAATGAAATATCATTCCCCCGTTGCTGCAACACCACTTTCTGTCATTCCCCGTTGCTGCAACACCACTTTCCGTCATTCCCCGTTGCTGCAACACCACTTTCCGTCAATACGATATCATTTCTACATTGTCGCAACACCACTTCCCGCGGCTACCACACGAGCTTATGTTCCGGAAAATATCACTTTTCAATACTGCAATACCAATCTCAACACTTAATGAATTATCATCCTGATGGAACATACTCCGCTTCATTAAAGGGACCAACCAAGCACTCTAATAATTACACGTTGTCACTGCTACTTCCTGTCAGATTGCTTGTATTTTCACAATTAAAAACCCGTTCAAATTATGATTAAGCCAGAAAAAGACAAGATACGACTTTTTGCGTGCGACTAAAGGTAAAAGTAAAGGTACACATGTTTAAGTGTGAATATTAAATTATAGTTAATGCGGAGATGTGATACGACTGCCGAAATCATTATACTGCCAATCAAATCATTCAGCCATAGATTTGGGGGGATTACCAAAATATCACAATTATTCCATAACACGTTAATCGCCGCCACCCTTACTCCTCGCGGTAATATCTAAAACTCACCTCGCCTTGGCATATCCTCATTTGTAACTTTTTTCTCTGTTTCAAACTCAGAAACTAGGCTCTTTATTGTGTATTTTCACTGGATCAGTAGCTATGGGGGGAAATCTGATCACATATGAACCTGGCACAACAGCGCTACTGGAACTCTACCCCGAGGTTTACCAAATTTTCCTGCAAGCAGGGTGGGTAGACTACTTTAGAAGACTCCCATATTTCAACACACAACAGGTGTTGGAATTTGCATGCAACTTAAGAGAAGGATTTTCTACTGTCCATGGAGTATGTATTCCGATAACAGAGGAGGACATAGCCCAAGTCTCTGGGTTATCGACCAACGGTACATGCTGGTTTAGAAGGAAACATGTGATTTTGAATGCGCAACAAGGCTTCTTTCTACCGGGCGAACACGTAGAAGCCAAAGGTAGAGGGGTTGCACTTCAGTCACTGCCTCCACCATGGCCAAAGGTCGCGGAGTTTGTCAAGCAGTATTTAACTTGCGAAAGTCGTTACCAGGTAATTTACCAACACGACTTCATTTTGTTAAATCATTTGAGGCATCGTCAGTTGATAAATATGCCCTATTATCTATTGGGTTGTTTGAAAAATATGTCACATTATGCTGAAAAAGCGAAGCATCCGACCCTTTCCCTCAAACACCACCGGTTAGCCCAACTCTTAATAAATAGAGGCTTTGCTCTAAATTATCCACCCCGTGTCATTAATCCTCCCCAGCAAATAGAAGAATACCTTCAGCAGGAGGAGGAAGTTCCCCAACAACCAGAGAAAATACCACAGGAAGTTCCCCAACAACCAGAGAAAATACCATAGGAAGTTCCCCAACAACCAGAGAAAATATCCCAGGAAGTTCCCCAACAACCAGAGAAAATACCTCAAGAAATTCCTCAGCAATTAGCAGCAGAAACACCCCTGCAGAGGACCCCATCTCCCAATGAAGCTCAACCATCTACCCCTATGCTTCATATTTCCACTGATGACTCTGATGATAACACCCCCATTATTTCTCTTAAAAGGAAAAAGCAGCAGAAAACTGAAACTCCACCAAAAAGTAGAAGAACCAGGGCTTCGATCAAAGTAGCTGCTATTCCTGATAGTCCCCCCAGCCTAAAGGAAAGTGACTGAAAAAGAAAAATTATTGATTTTCCTGCCTCCTTAAAGAGGCAGTGAAAATGGTCGACTGCAGCAGTTAAACTCACCAGACCTGTGATCCCCAGTTCTCCACCCATTACCCTAACACCCTGCATTCCAATCATTCTGGAGCAGTCCCTTTCCTCACCCTCTGGGGCTGAGATGCATAGCATTGATAGTTTTGTGACATCATTTTCTGAGGCAGCTGATACACAAGAACCAGCTGCCGAAAAATCTAAAATAGACACCCAAGGTGATATTGGGCAAGTGGCTGTTACACAAGAACCAGCCACTGACCCAACAGGTAACACACAAGAACCACCTGTTGGGGATACAAATGACCAAATGGATGCGGAAAAACAATCCCTTCCGCCATTAGAGCCTGCAGATACACAAGCCCCACCTACCATAGCCTCCCTGCAGGAAGAAATTGAGTTTTTAAAATCTCAAATTAAGGATTATTAGCAGGAGATAATAATGGTTAAGGAAGCCTATCAGAATGAATATAATCTCCACTTCTTAGCACGGGTAGCGTCTGTAATAGAAAATAGTCAATACAATGAGTATATGTGTAGTGAGTGTGGTGAACTGTACACTCAAGCAGGATATAAGGTAGTCCAGGTTCCAATAACCGAAGCTATCCAAAACCCTCTGCTACTGAAATCAAAATAGAACAACCTGCTGTTGTAGTCAAAACAGAACAACCTGTTGTCACACAAGAACCAGCAGGAAGGGTAGCAGAAGAAATGCAACAACCTGCTGCCACACAAGAACCAGCAGGAGCTGCAGGAGCGAAGAAAGAACAACCCACTATCACACAAGAACCAACAGGTTTTCTAAGAATTGTAAAAGAAGAAACAGAGCAGCCTGCTGTCACACAAGAACCAGCAGGTTTCTCAAGAGTTGTGGAGGAAGACATAGAACCACTACGGGCCAACCAAACTACTACAGAGCAGAGATCCTTTTCTGACGCTTATGCACAGACTGAACTCACTGAACTCCACTGTGTCAGTGATGCTTATGCACAGACTGAACTCACTGGACTCCAATGTGTCAGTGATGCATATGCACAGACTGAAACTCCCTGTTTCAGTAATGCTCACACGGAGACCTCTAGTTTTCAACAACTAAAGGACACATGGAGAACAAAATATGAGCTTTCACAAGGGAAGACATTCCAACAACAAAAGTCAACCTGGTTCAGCTATGCATACAGAAATTGGGATGCACTGGAACAGTCTAGAGCTCAACATAAAGAAAATAAGGAGGTAAAAGCTAGGTTATCCCGTGCCCTCGATCTGGTTCAGAGGGTATTGGCTACAAGAAAACCCTCTTTTAACTATGCAGTATTCTTGAGAGAACGGTTGGCGTTATTGCAAATAAAAGCAATTAGAGATGGAAGACCATACCAAGTTAATACACCTGATCAGTTTATTGAAACATTCAAAGAAGCACCACATAATGATAAAACTTGCTTTGTGAACTCTATCTTCACAATGAGGCCATGCCTGAAGATAGAGCAACGAATATACTTCCTATTGTTGGTGATATCCAAATAAGAGCCTTCATCTCTTGTCTAGCTAATCAATTAACTTGGAAAAATGCCTATATGTCAGCAGAACATAATGAGCACAACTGCCTCCTTTGGATTCGAAATGAACCACAGAATCCAGCTACCTTCATTGCACAGCATTGGAATTATGTAAGTAATCCAGAATTGGCTGATCATATAAAGAAGCTACAGGCAACGGTCTTGCAGGACTGTCAGCATTATGTAAAAAAAAAAGGGGCACTGGCCGTCGAAGCAAACAAGTTATTCTGGGAACATTGTCCCAGAGAGAGACAGGAATATCATCCTTACAATCCCCTCAATCTTCAGGTAGCAATTTCACGCATACCTTATTATGTCAAATGTATGGAAAACTGTGCTGAGAGGTGGATCGGCTACCATTTTCATTTCCCTCTCTTATGGTTACCTGGTCAGCAATATAGGGCTCATTACAAACTGACCAAAAAGGAGGAGGTAGCAGTATGGAAACAATTATAGAATGTTCAGGGATTCAGAAGCAGGTCTGATAAAGCCTTCTCTAGCTACTGTATCAACAACTTACACTATTCATCCCAGTACTCCAACTCAGATTCAGAGTAAACGTTGCATGAGGACATGCAACCCTTTCAGTTGGGGGGGATGTTAGGACTCCATAGTGTCTACTTTTGACCTCATATTTTGTTATGATATTACCATTTTTAGCCTATAAATAGAAACCCTTGATATCATTTTTGACCTCATCATCCCAAGGTATGAAGTAACTCTCCTCATTTTCTATATGTTTAATTATTCAACACATATTCATGTTATCTTTACTATTAATCTTTGGAAATTGGCTAAGTCGCTGACAATTGATTGGAACTGTTCAAAGTCCACAGAATCGTAATTCACAGTTGCTGCAACACCAGAAACAGCAACTGTACAGTTGCTGCAACACCAGAAACAACAACTGACTAAAGTAGGAAAAGTCTTAATTTGCAAAAGATGAAACAGTAACCATCTGAAGCTGGCAGAACTATACTTGGCTGATGAAGATAAAGCACAATGAGCCAATTTAGTCACAAATGAGGGAACACCAGGAACAACATGAAGAGCTTTAAGGAACGGTTGAGATTTACCAAATCAAACAACAACAGCAGAATAACCAAGGATAGCACAAGGACCCCGAGGAGATAGATGAAGACTACCAGTTTTGCAACAATAGAAGGATCCAATTAAACAAAGGACGACAAAGATATACATTGTTGTAACAGTATGCTATAATAGGAGTTAATTTTCTATTTTTGTACAGAAGAATTAAAATGAATGTATAATGACAATCTATTGTAATAGATGTCTCCTCTATAAAGAGGAGACATCTACAATTGAAAGCTAGTGGGTGATACAGGAATATTGTAGTGCAGAAGGTCGGAACCTCTGTTGTAATTGAACCTTTGTGGCAGATGATAAAGCACTGTTCTGAGCATTTTAACTTAGTATCTGTGTGCAGGGGAATCTTGTGAGAGGGACAGGGCCCACCTTCTTCACAAGATTCACCCATTCCTTTCCTATTAAGTGTGTGTGTTATTTCTGTACATGTTTAGCCTCGCTTCTGATATTTCCTTTTTGCTGATACGATGTTCCTTTAATCGATTGGCGCTGTGAGAAGTGTGTCACCGGTGAGTAGGAATTCTGGTGTGTATTGGCGACTGGTCACAGAGGCAGGTGTTGAACATCCTTATTCTAAGGACAGCTGCAGATCTGTTACCTTTAATTAATTTCATTTCATTTCTGCAATACTTTACGACTGCTGTAACACGGAGTAAGAGTTTGATAGGAATAGATTTTCTTGTACTACAGCTTTTAATGCTTTTGGAATTAAAGTGCATATAGTACGAGGTCACCTTTGAAACAAAAGGACTTTCCCGGGTTGAAAATTTAATGTGGTACTCGACTGTTTAATCAATAAACAATTCGAGTAGCCAAAATTTTGGCGCTGTTGCCAGGGAAGGCGACTAAATTTTTTTTAAAGGCATTAATGATTTTCCTTTAGAATAAAAGATGCATGAGAGGACGCAAGAAGGCTAACTTCACAGGCGGTAAGGGCACAAGAGGAGGAAGAAAAACTTTCATTGACGAGATCATTTCAAAGGTCGAGACATCTAAGAGAACGAGTTCCCGAAGACCTCAGATCCAGTATTCCTCCCAAACAGATCATCAGATGGAGGAAATACTAGGGCCTGAAAGGAAGCTGGAAGGGGGTGTAGGGATAGGTGTTCAGGAGTGTAGGGAAATGGAATTCCCAGGAATGAGTGAGAGGAAGAGGTAGGAAAGTGTAAAACATAGTCCAAACCTAGAAATTTGCAAAAACGCAACATTGAGCTAGGGTTTAGGGAAAATGAGGGGAAATGAAGGGAATGGGTATGGGAAATGGTTGGAAGGGGTATATAAGGTATGTGTGGGGGTTATGGAACATAAAAAATAGGATTTTTCTCACTACAATGAAGCAAAATCATTTGGATACCAAAAGCACAATAGAACCCTAGGAGAGGGATTTTCACTGAGTTCTTCAAAATGAAGGATGCATAAGAGGTGCCTGATGTTTACTTACTTGCCAAGGAGACGCTTAAATCTGTGAACACTGAAATGAAACCCTTTTTATGCTTTGAATGGTCCTTTGTAGCTTGAAAGTTCATTTTTTATTTGGTAGTGGCATGACATCATATGTCCTTTTGAGAAATGATGAGACAAGGTAGTGTACTGCAACATTGTCTTATTTGAAATAAAACATTACCTTTACCTTTGTTTTGATTTCCCTAAGCTGCTAGCTCCCTTTATCCACTGACTCACATGATAGACATGTTTTTGTTTTGACATATGGTATTATGATGACACATGGGGTGAATCCCTAGACCATGACCTAAAATGAGGATTTTAACCATTTCATGACCCAAGACACTTAAATGAAGATATGATACCTCGAAGAAGACAATTACCATGATGAGTGATGAAGACCATGAATAAGTGAAGGGAGCAGCAGTGACCTAGACACAACATCCAATGACCAAAATTTATTTTGAAACATAATGAAATGATAAAATTTGACCTCGAGACCCTAACAAACCTTGTAAGATCATATTTGATCATTGGTGACTGACATGACTGACATGCACTAAAATTAGCTCCAGTTGGGGATGGAAGCTCCTTGGAGGTGTCAAGAACACCGTAGACCAGGTAACCTTATTCATTGGGCATGGATTCAAAATTCAAAGACTAAACTGAAAATTGAAAACTAACTAAGTAATTGACTTTACTATAAAAAACACACTGAATGAACTTACTTATGGTAGTAGACCATCAAGATCGTAGGGCCTTCACCTCGGGCTTCAAATCCTAATGATAACCACCCATCTGCTAAAGATATATATACAATAATGTGAAATGATCCCTCTAGTGTAAGAAATCCAGCAAATGGCTACTTATTTTAATCATGCTCATACTTTCCTTGAGCAGGCAAGAAAAACAAAAGATTGGCTACTCTAAGTGTCCACTGAACATGTGCTCATGATCCATAAATACAAGAAAATTCATCTTCCTAGATGGTTGCAACAAATTGGCAATAGGTTCTATAATAATCTGGAACATTACCATATCTTGAAAGTCAAAAGAAATACAAGCACACTTTTCATTTTCTGAATCTAGAGGAAGATCATCATGTGCAAGAGGATCTAAAACAAACTCTTCTTTATCGTTTCTCTCCTCTTCATAGTATGCTTGCAATGTTTGATGACTATTCTCTGCCATAATTACATTTTCTGAAACCTTCACACATGCCACTTCAAAATTATGATTTGCACATATCTGCCCTTGAAATAGTGCTTTAGAAAATGGATGGGATGGAGAGACATAAGAGTGGTGAGTGTCTAGAGATCCTTGTTCATACATTTCATCAAAAACCTCATCTTGGTCTTCACAAACTTGATCTTGAAATAAAAATTTAGAGAAAGGACAATCTAAAAAAACAAGTGAATGACTATGTTCATACCTCTCATCCAAAAGACAGGGTTTTGGATGCTCATGGAAAACTTTAAATGCAACAACCACTTCAAGTATATTTGATTCCTCATGTGTTTCAATAGGAAGAATATCAATTTGGTTGTCACAAGAATAAAGGAAAACAACTTCTTGTTCACTATTTCCTTGAAAAAGTAGATGATCATTGTCATAAGATGGTTCATTGCTTAAGTTTTTAGTACATGCAATTTCAGAATTCTGACTTGGACCAATTTCCTATTGACTGTTAGGATGCAAATCTATTTCATCTTCAAGCAATTAAGGAGTAGATGTGTGCTGTGAATGATCCTTTGTATCAAAGCATCTAATCTCTGTTATTTTATGTTGGGAAGAATATTCATAAAGGGTCTCTATGATCTCATAATCTAGACATTCTTCATCACCAAAAGTCTCTTCAAGGTATTGAATGAAATTTTCATAGGATTCACAACAATCTTCGAACATAAAGAATGAATGATGAGATTTTCCATAAAACTGAATGAATGTTGTGTGGAATTCTTTAAGAGAGAATAAGCTACATGGCTTCAATCCTTCATACCATGATCTTGTTTTTCCTTCTAGTGTAGCCATAAAAATTGTCATCAAACAATCCTCATGAAACCTAATCCCGCGCTTATGTATATGCTAATGAAATTTTATTAGATGCAAAATAGCCTCATCTTCATTTCCATCTATGAATTTGGGTAGATTAGTTTTCCAATCTATGAAAGGAATATGATTAGGAAACCCAGGAATCTGAGCACAATTAATAGGAGCATACCTTCGAGCATTTGAATCCATTTTGAAAATAGTTAAGTCACTAGGAAGTTCTTCAAATTACCAGTTTTTGAGCAGTGGAGTCACCATGAGAATTCTCAACCGTTGGATTCTTCGACACTAGAGTCCCCAGGTGAAAGATGCACAACCTTTCTTATGTTTGATCATTGTTCATCATCAGCAATCAGATTTGATCCTTGTCATTCTTTCCTAGGGAAGATATAATCTTTCGTTCCCCAGCAACGACACCAAAATGTTATCTCCCAATATGATTAGTTTGGTAGCTAGCCCTACCAAACAAGAGAGGGCTCTCTCTATGATATCACAACCAAAGAATTGACTAGAATATAAAAGGATTTTAGGATAGATATGCTAGGCTCAGATAGGTTTGAAAATTTAGGGTTTTGATGCTGAACAAGGGATGAAAACCGGGTAACTAGGTCAAAATATCAAAGGGGTAACAACAACAAATATATAAAGGAGAAAGATTGTAGTAGTTTTGTGATGGCTTAGGGTTTGTCAGTGTAGTGTAGTGTTCAAAAGAAGTAAGAGGTCTAATAGGTCTTAATGAGCATATATATCATGCATTCATTATGCAACAAAGAAAATAACATATAATGATAATTCCATCAAAACAGAGCTTTAAGAAAATAATTTGTTTATAAACTTAGGAAAAATCACTAAAGAAGCTGATGAATGGAAAGAAGAGGTTAATATCTTTCATATGAAACTATAACAGTGAAAAAACAGTATCACAAACTCACTACACATGAATTCCTAGAAAATAGCTGCAACTGTTCTTTGATTTCCTGAAAATGTCGAAGCACAAAGCTACAAGAGTTTTCTCCTCAGATGTCCAACCTTTCTCTCTAACTGAGAAAATGATACAAATAAACTAATATAAATAGTTTCCCCACCTTCAGGGGTCGAATCCATGAGTGGTGGAATAGTTTCCAAGAATATCTCAACCAACAAATGAGAGTGAGAAGTTCAAAACAAACTCTTCTCTTAGAATTTGATTTGAGTTTTTCTTCATTTATGAGGCCTAATTAAACATAAAAACAACCTACCATACTAATTTATTCATGATTAAATAATAAATACATTGAACTAATGAAATTACGTCATCAAGTAAAGATCTGTTGAATACATGCTTAGAAAAACTGTTACAAGGATATGCACAGAGTCATCATGCATTTGCATAGTGAATTCAAGCATTTGTGTAGCGCCAACTTGCAAGAGGAGTTTGGAGGCCTTCCCATGCTCCAAATTCAGAGCTTGATAACTCATTGGAAATATATGGATCTATAGTTGTCATTTGAATCTTCAAGAAAGTTATTTGGACACTCCAATAGGGAGAAAAATTGATTTTACCAGAACTACTCTGATATGTGCAGTGCATGCTTGAAAACCACGGCCGAAAGTGACATTTTGACCCCTTTTTTGACATTTTCTCTTAATCTGTCTGCTGACAAGTTTGAAAAAGTGGATACTTGAGATGATTAGGCCATTATCTATCCAATGGTGGTGATTTTTTTGGAAAAATGATCTTTGAGGAAAAAGCGTAGCATCTAGGAACTGCGCATATAGCTATTTTCGAGTTTTAAAACAGGCTAAAAGTCACCAAATATTTTGAGTTTTTTGCAAAAATAGGGATCAAAGAGGAAGCAATATATCTCTAACCATAAGGATTTTTGGAAAAATTAAAGAGGTTTTTGTTCTTTGTTGTTTTAGGAATACAAATCTCCTCCAGTGTTCTAAAATAGTTCCTCATTTGTTCAGAATTGAAATTTGAAGTTGGTTGCTTATAATTGGAAAAACGCAACGCTATCAGGGATATGTGTAATGCCTAGATTTGAGAGGACTTCTGAGGGTCTTACCCTAATCCAAATTAATCTCTTGATATCTCATTGGAAATATTTGGATGTTTAGTTATCATTTGACTCATCAAGCAAGTTAGTTGGACACCCCATGACAGATAAACATGCATTTTCCCAAGGCTACTCCCAGAAGTGGAGCAACTCTCTTGTAGCAATTATATTTTGGGAATTTCTCCCAGATCATAACACCTGTGTATAAGATGAAGGAGGTTTTTGTTCCTTGGTCTATTATCTTTCACTTTTGAAAAATTCATCTCCAGTTGGTCAGAAACATACTTTGAAGCAAAACTGTCCCTATGTGCAGCAAATGATTTGTCTCTTGGAATGATTTCTTGAGAAATGGTGAAGACATTATATATTGTGTTGAAGTTGGCTCATATATATTGATTTGATTTCATTTGTGCCTCTTTTTTTTAGATGATTTAGAGTCCATGGAAAAACCTAGCTCTATGGGAGAGAAATTAGGGTTTTAGTTGTAGGGAAAAATAGGGGATTTGGGACAGTCTTGTAGATGGAGAGGAATGAAGGGGTTAAGGGTTGTCTAAATTCTTAGGGAATGTTTTTTCTTT
>APFE030285754.1:30837-56060 GCA_000404065.3 Pinus taeda
AAAAGTGTTGCTTTTTGTATCCTCATAATGTGCTGTCAATTCTTTTGTAAAAATTTCCCAAGTGATAATTTGTTTACGAGAGCAAAGCCATTGATACCATACAAACTGATTTGGTTCCAAATATAAAGTTGCAATACGTACCTTTGTGTGTTTTGCACATTATTGAGATCGAAAAATTGCTCCATCTGTAATATCCATGTTGCGGGATCCTTGCCATCAAACTTCCTCATATCGATTTTTGGAATATGGTGGGTCTTCAATCCAACATTGGAGTCTATGGAATCATGATTAACATTTTTTTGTTCTCATCACGAGTTTCCTTTACTACCCTTTCACCATTAGTGACCATTTCTTGTAGCAACTTGTTCATATTTATCTTTAATTCTTCCATCTTATCATCCATGCCATCTATTTTAGCATCCATGCCATTCATCTTAGATTCCATGCCATCCATCTTAGCTTCTACATCTTTCATCTTAGATTTTGTTACTTTTTGTTCAAGTGACACTTGTTGCACTTGGTCTCATAATTTTGATATATCATGTTGCATTTCTTCCTCTTATTCATGAGTCATGCTAGAGCTTTCAGGTTTCTTACTATGTGTTTGCATTTTCTTTCCTTGAGGCATCAATTACCGATAATAATTCTTTACTATGCCCTTTGAAATCCTTCAAACTAATTTTTCAAACCAAGCTTAAGAAATTTTTTTAAAAAAACTACACACCGTTTTTCACTTTGTAGGAGCTTGATATTGAATCTGATGTATCTCTGTAATTCCAGATCATCCAATTTTGAAATTGTGACTTGTAGTAGCCCGCCGCGTACTCTTTCCAATGCCACCAGTCTGATCCAAATTGGATTCTCCAAGAAAGTGCTATACATAATCTCCCAAGATGACCTGATTATAGACCTTTCCAGAAGAACGAACTTGTTTGAAGTTCCACGTGTCACTGTTTCAACCTATGGCATTGAAGAATATATACAAGAAACTAAAGTCTATCCTATTTCTATACCTTCTTACAGAATTTCAATCCGATGCTCATAGAGAAAGTTATGACGATTTTCCTAGGTCACCTGTTTGGAATGTAATTCAGGAGTCTACAAAAAGACAAACTTCCTTGGATCATATCTCCGCAAATATAGCACAAAAAGCTATGACATTTCGACCCAAGGTTTAGTGTGATTTTGTCTCAAATGGGTTTTGTTTTTCACTTTTGAAATGTCGCAGAAACAAAGTTATAGCAAAAATGCCACGATAACCTATTTGGAGCAGCGAAACCCTAAAAGCCAAAGCTCTAATACCAAATGTTATGAAACCAACTCACAAAAAAATAGAAAAGAGAGATCAATGCCTTAGAATTCAGCCTCTTTGAGGGGGAAATCTCCTCTACATTACACAAATTTACAATTCTTGGATGATTCAAATGACAAAATCTCCTTTCTATATATAGGATTCTATGGAGTCACAATATAACCCAGCCGACCTAACAATAATAATATAAAGCCACAAAAATAACAATAGAGGGATTCTATGGGGCATAGTAATGAAAATATGGGGACAATAGGGGCTCAACAATATTAATAAGGGATACAAACACAATAGTAATGGGGTAATCACTAGTATTATACGGACCTAACATTTTTCATTATATTCATTTTAATGTTACAATACATATTTATAAATACCGAAGCATTCAATACCATGGACCAAAAAACCATCGTGTCCAAAACCATGGACCGAAAACCATTGCATCCAAAACCATGTGTGAAAATCATGCATAAAACCATAGGTAGGTCCACCCAACCTAACATAAGGTCAAAAACCAAAATTTTACCCCATAGAGTGGGATGACCTGCACCCTTCAAACCACTTGTGACTCCCCCCACTATGCAATCGATGCAATGAAGGGGGCGCTCTGCCCCCCTTATAACCCCTCAACTAACTACGTGGGCTAGTCATGGAAAGAATATAACACAACTCAACATTCTCCCACTTGTTGTCTTCTTTCCACAGGGGGCCACAAGGGAGCTTAGTATTTACCTAGCACTGCAACGCCCATTGTTTCTCTACACCAAGAGAACTTCTCAGAGCTCACAGTTTTTGTCAATGCATCTGCAATATTCTTCAAAGTGTGCACCATTACCAGCAACGCCTTTTTGTCTTCTATCATATCCCTCACAAAGTGATATTGAACATCAATGTGCTTTGTCTTTGAATGATATGTAGGGTTCTTTGCCAAGAAAATTGTACTTTCTGTCACAGTCTATCCTTATAGCTCCCTATACTAACCCCATATTTGAACACAATCTTTGCAACCAAACTACTTCCTTGCTTGCATGAGTGGCTGCCATGTATTCTGCCTTTGTAGTTAATAGTGCCACTACAGATTGTTTCTTACTCGTCCAATTGACTGCACCTCCAAATAGGCTAAAAACATACCCACTTGTATATCTTCTCTTATCCAGATCTCCAGCCCAGTCTGCATCAACAAAGCCATGAATATCCAACACTCTGTCCAATCCTAGTCTTACTTGGTAGCACAAACCATAATCACTAGTGCCACACAAATACTTGAAAACCTGCTTCACTGTTGTCCAGTCTTCCTTCCCTGGTTTTGACATAAACCTGCTCAATACTCCCACTGCATGTGCAATGTCTGGTCTAGTACAGACCATCACATACATCAAGCTACCTACTACACTTGCATATGGAACACGGGACATGTCCTCTTCCTCATCTTGTGTCTTGGGATACTATTCAGCAGATAACTTTACACCTACAAGAATAGGAACCTTCAACAGTTTACTCTCCTGCATATTAAACCCCTGCAATTTGTCTCGACATACTTCCTCTGGTTTAACCAAAGCTTCCTCTTTGTCTGATCCCTTTTAATTTCCATGCCCAAAATATAGTTTGTAGCACCAAAATATTTCATGTCGAATTTGGAGGACAAATGGGTCATCAAATCCTGAATAATTTCTTTGTCATTTCCAACTAGCAACATATCATCCACATACAAGACCAGATAAATAACACGACCACCAATTAATTTAAAATAGACACAGTGATCTTCTTTTCTTCTAGTGAAGCCAAGTCCTCGTATAAATGTATCAAATTTTTGATACCACATCCTTGGTGATTGTTTCAACCCATACAAAGAATTCTTTAACTTGCATACCAGTTCTTTCTTACCCTTCACCGCAAAGCCTTCAGGTTGCTCCATGTAGATCTCCCTTTCCAGATCTTTGTGAAGAAATGATGTCTTCACATCCATCTATTCTACCTCAAATTAAAAATCAAGAACAACAGATAAAAGTAATATAATAGAATTTACCTTGGTAACAGGAGAAAAAATATCACCAAAATCAATTCCCTACACCTAGGAATAACATTTTGCTACCAACAGAGCTTTGTATTTCTCCATCTTTGCTTCTGCATTTGTCTTCTTCTTGAACACCCATTTGCTGCCAATGGGTTTCCTTCCAGCCAGCAACTCCACCAGATCCGAAGCCTCATTTTTGTGCAAATATGCCATTTCATCAACGATGGCCTCTTTCTAGAGTTTTCCATCCCATGAATCTATTGCTTCCTTCATAGTTCTGGGATCATCATCAATAATATATAAAGAAAAATTTGAATAGAAAGTAGATGGACTATACCTTTCTAGTTTCCTTCTTTCTTGAACTGATCTTCTCACACCCAGAGTTTGTGGCTCTTCATCTTCTGATTCCTCCTCTGCTATAGAGTCTGATTCTTTCTCCTTTAGCTCAAACTCTATCTTTTCAGGTTCCTTTGGTTGGACTTCATGCTTAATAACATTTTTCACTTCTTTGAACATCGCATCTCAGTTGTACACAATCTTCCTTGTTACTGGGTTCCAAAGCTTATAACCCTTTAAACCATCCTTATACCCAATAAAGATGCACTTTTCAGATTTACTATCCAACTACGTTCGTTTCTCCTTTGGAACATGTACATATGCATCACATCCAAATACCCTCATATGTGAAAGAGAGGGTTTCTTACCAGTCCATACCTGTTGTGGAGTCTTATCCTCCAATGCTGATGAAGGTGATTTATTGACTAGGTAACATGTTGTCTCCACTTTCTCTGCCTAGAATTTATGTGCTAACTCGATACCACTGAGCATGCTTCTTGCCATTTCCATCAATGTCTTGTTCATTCTTTCTACAACTCCATTTTACTGAGCTGTATATGGAGTAGTCTTATACCATGCTATACCACACTTCTTACAAAATTCTTCAAATTCCTTACTGCAAAACTCTCCACAGTTATTTGTCCTCAACACCTTTATCTTCTTCTTTGTGTTGTTTTCCACCAGAGCCTTAAATTCTTTAAACCTGTCAAAGACTTTAGATTTCTTCTTAAGGCAATATATCCATGTATTCCCTGAGAAGTCATCTATAAATGATACATAGTACACAAACTTACCTAGTGATGGAACCTTGACAGGTCCAAACACATCACTCTGCACAAGCTCTAATATTTGTTTTGCCCTCTTACCACGAGAGGGGAAACTCACCCGATTCTGCTTCCCATATAAACATTTTTAACAGAAATCAAGTTCCTGATAGCTATTACTCATACCTTCTACCATACCTTTACCATGAAGTATTCGAAGGCCCTTCTCTCCAATATGTCTTAGCCTTTGATGCCATAGCATGGTCTTCTCTCCAGAGACCACTAGAGTTTCTACTCCACTTTCGGGAACAACAGAACTATTGCACCCATAAACAACAGTGCTATCCTGTAGCTTGTACAAAGTTCCAATCCGAACTCCCCACATCAATACCAGTGGTGCTTGAACCATCTTGTAGGTATCCTTCTCGAACACTTTTTTTACACCTACATCATCCAGCTTGCTTACAGAAATCAGATTTTTTGCCAATGTAGGAATATGTTGAACACCTGGAAGTGTTCTAACCCTTCCATCTTGCAACTTCAACTTTACTTTTCTGCAATTAGCAATTCTAGCCTTCATGTCATCCCCCAAGAAGACATCACCACCATCATATTTCTCATACTCGTAGAACCACTCTCTATAAGGAGTGAAGTGAAAGGATGCACCTGAGTCAATAAACCATGCCTCATGATCTACATCTGTACTTGAAGAAGCCAAGTACACATTCCCACCTTCATCTAAGGTGGTTTTCGCCTTTGCAGAAGGAGCATCATCATATCCCTTTCCTTTGTCAGGAGCTTTAGATTTACGGTGCCTTTTGTAGTGCCCTTCCTTTCTGCATTTCCAGCACACCATCTTTACAGGTTTCCCTGGAGATTTAGATCTCCCACTCGATGAATTATTTTTGTTTCTTTTCTGGGACTGTCCCTGTGCAGACAAGGCATCACCATTCTGGCTCTCCATATTTTTCTGTCTCAAGTCCTGCATCAGTAAGGATGAGACTATTTCATCAAACTGCAAGGTAGTTGTATTGCTACCTATTGCAATAACTAGACTATCCCACTAATATGGTAGAGAACACAACAAACTGATGCACTTATCTTCATCTGAAATTTTAATATCAACAGATAATAACTGATTTACCACAGTAATAAATGCATTTAAATTCTCTATCACCAAGTCTCCATATTTCATCCTCAGGTTATACATCCTTTTCCATAGGAACAATTTATTTACCAAAGACTTAGATTGGTAGAAAGTCCCTAACTTATCCGACAAAGCCTTAGCCGTAGCTTTCCCTAATGCATTTAGCTATACTGAATCCGAGACACACAATTGTATTGTGCTCTTTGCCTTCCGATCTAAGTTGTTCCATTCTTCATTAGACACTCCCTTTGGTTTAGTACCTGGACCTACTACGATCCACTGATCTTTATCCACCAACAGATCCTCCATCTTGAGGTTCCACAACTCAAAAATTTGACCATTAAATTTCTCAATCTCTATCTTTCCATTTCTCACCATCTTCTTTCACCACGAGAATCGATCTCACAGATCTCCCATTGAACAAGGTCTACCACAGGCCCAAGAGAAACCCCTTAGCAACATAGGTGTCCCCTTGAAGTCAAAACAACTCTGATACCAAATGTAGGTTTTAACACCGTACAAAATTACCTGCATACAAATTCTAAAACACAAAATAAACAATGCAAGAGAATAACACATAAAACACATACACACAAAGGTTTTCCCATGGATCCCAAAAATGGGACTACTAGCTTTATTTTTCATTATATTCCTTTCAATGTTACAATACATATTTTACATGCTGAAGCATTCAATACCATGGACCAAAAAGCCATTGCATCCAAAACCATGGAATGAAAACCATCGCGTCCAAAACCATGTGCGAAAATCATGCACAAAACCATAGGTAGGTCTGCCCAACCTAAGATAGGGTCCAAAATCAAAATTTTACCCCATAGAGTGGGGTTACCTGCATCCTTTAAACCCCTTGTGACTCCCCCTACTATTGAATCGACACAATGAAGGGGGGGCTCTGCTCGCCTTCTAAACCCCTGGTTAACTACGTGGGCCAGTCGTGGAAAGAATATAACACAACCCAACACCTGCTTTGGGAAATGATCTAACTGCATTGCTTTGTAGTGATCACAGAGATGATGGTAGGTAAGGCTACCTCCCGTATCCTATACAACTTATTAGCCAGAGTAATAATCATAGAGTGAGGTATAGACTCATATACAACATGTCTCTTCCACAAGTATGGTTGTCCTTGTTAGCACTCCAGGAAACTCTCCTAGGTTTCAGCTCAGAGATGCTTGGTAACATATAATATTCAAAATTGCTCTCAGAACTATTAGAATGGATGATGGTATTTTTTAGTCAATTTAGTATGTCCTAAATTGCTACATTAATTATCAATTCGGGAGTCATAAACTGATGAAGTGTGGCACACTATATGTGGAAGACAACCTCTTTCTTACTTTTTATTGTTTTCAATTTTATTTTTTTGGGGGGTTTTATCTTTGTTTGTCTCCTAATGCAAATGGAAATCCTACTCCTAATTTTTAAGAATAATTTAGAAGGCAAGTATGGATATAGATTTTAAGGCAATTATGTCCCTTATGATAACTTCCAGAGCTTGACACTTCAGAGGATCTCAAAACATACTAGTGATGAAATTAGTACTTGAACAAGAATGTAAATGTGGAGCTATTCAAATGAAACAAATGATGAACTATTGATCATGAAATCACTGTATCTGCTACTCATCTAAATACAGAAATAAAAGTTAAGCTATTACACTCAAACAAATCAAAAACTGCAAGCTAATAAAAGTAAAATCAATTCACTTCACTTATATTCCGATAGCTCGCCAAGTAGCTTTTCGGTGTTAAGCCATGGCTCTCGAGATAACGTCAATAACATGAGGAATTGATATCTAAATTAACTTCTTGCAAATGAAAGTAAAATCAAGTCACTTCACTTATAGTCTGATAGCTTGCCAAGTAGCTTTTCAGGGTTAAGCCATGGCTTTGGAGATAACGTCAATAACATGAAGAACCTGATATCTAATTGCAAAAAAAAAATGAAAGTAAAATGAAATCACTTCAATCATAATCCGAGAGATCGCCAAGTAGCTTTTCGTGGTTAAGCCATGGCTCTAGAGATAACGTCAAATGTCATGAAAAACCTGATATCTAATTGCAGAAATGAAAGTAAAATCAAATCACTTCACTCATAATCTGATATCTCGCCAAGTAGCTTTTCGGGGTTAAGCCATGGTTCTAGAGATAACATTAAATGACATGAAGAATTTGATATCTAAACTAACTAACAACAACAAATGAATAAGACTGAAATCAAAGCATAACTAAAATTGAAAAGCTAAAAAAAAACAAAGTCGGTGGAGAGGCCAATCTCATGTCACTATTTATTGCAAAAATTATATGAAAACGCTTGAGCATAGCCTATCCTGAAACACACTGATCAGTGTTAGCAAAAATATACAATGCTTGGAAAATCATGTACAGGAATGAAACATTAGCACCATAACTAAATTATGAAATATACATAGGTGAACAAACTATGAAATATCTACAATGAAAATAAGAAAACAACACATGAAAACTTTACAGAAATAAAGAAACAAAACCTCAGCCAGCAAGGGCCCTCTGCACGGTCTTGGTTAACACGCTGTCAGTCTGAAATTACGTTCACATAGTCATATGAAACAGAGTCTTTTTATATTGCAAAACAGAGGAAGGATCCTCTCGTTACAACAGCAGGACCAATGTCACGGAAACAGTACATAAACCAACATTAAGACTATCTCAAAAACTAGATACATGTGTTTGCAAACGCGTTATTTATAAAGGAAATTACGTAACTGTTTTCCCTGTGAAACCCCTTCAGCAGAGGACACGTAAAGAGATAGAAACCATGAGCTTAGCGTATTGGTTGGCATGATCATTCAATCTACCAAAAGGTGGATGTTGGATTTGCGTCGTGGAGGCAGTCTACAACTATCAAAATTAATCCATGGATCTAGGAACGGTCTTGGACTTTTCACGTGTTGAAAACAGAGACCTGTTTGCGGTAGAACTCCATGTTTGACCATTGTTTGACCAAGGCTTTCCTTTAAAAATTTGGTTGAACCAATAGGACCTGGTCCATGTCCAGATCATTCCTGAACTGCCCATGTGCCTTGTTTTGCTTGCCAACACCTGTAACCTAGAGATCAATAAAAACAATTGCGGAATCTCGAGTCAGCTGCGGAAAGTGGCTGCATTCCGCTGCTAATAAGAAAAATCTAAGTCAAAAAGAAAACACAAAAATATAGTTATAAAACCACTTAAATGCACTCTTATAATCAATATGTAATGATCTTTGATAGCTTATGAGGCACTGGCGAGGTGAAAAAGGTCTAGGAAAGTGTGTAGAAGAGATGTAGTTTCAGGGCTCAACATACCCCCACTGTGAAGGTGTTGCATGTCCTCATGCAACCAAAACTGTGACCATCTTGCCTTTAGTTCATGTGTTCTGAGACCTCTGCTAATACATCCAACCTTCTTTTCTTCTTCCTCGGTACCACTGTCATCCTAGGCTTCCTCATTAGGCACCTGTATTTGAGGTTGATAAGAGCTCTGCTCAACCTCCTGCTCTTTTTCTTCAATTTCCTATTTTTCTTCTGCCACAGCCCAAGATGCAACATGGTGTTGTCATGAATAATTTTATCCAACCTGCTCTGTTCTTTCAATGTTTCATTTTCTCTTTTGATGTGTCTATTCAGGACTTCCAGTTCAAAAACTTCATGTTTTAGTGATTGGATTAAAGCTTCCTAGGTTGTATTAGGTTGGGTAGATGAAGTGCCTTGATCTGTTGTAGTCTTTTCCAATGATTCAATAAAATCATACATTTCTTGCTGGGTTGGATCTATCTCAGGTGTAGCCTTTCTTGGTCTGACCCCAAAATTTCACTGAGAAGGACTGATCTCAAAATCTGGTTGAGAAGGACTGATCTCAAAATCTGGTTGAGAAATAGGAGTATGTTGTGGGCTATAGCCAAGAGGGATTGCTGGAGACTATTCTGATGTTTCCCCTCCTAATTCAATGAAGTGGGCCCCTTTAGTTTGTACTTTCTTCAGTTTTACTTTAAGTCTGGAGCTCCTCCTTAGATTCTGTGAGTTGGTGTCTCCTTTCTCCACACTCTGTTTTTCTTTCCCTTTTCTCTTTACTGTAGCTGATTGTTCCTTAAGGTAGATTAGTCTTTCAGAAAGTATTTGATCCTCTTCTGAGGAAGGTTCTGGGGTTTGATATGCAGCTTCAATATTTATTTTCCCCTTTAGTCTTCCTTGCTTCCTAACCTCAGTTTTTTTCTTTCCTACTTTCAAACAACTTCTCTTCCTTACTAGTTTCTTTAGCTTTGTTAGTAGGAGTATCTTGAATGTTCACACTTGTTTTCCTTCTCCTACTTTTCTTTGCTAAGCTTCTTTCAAGTGTTTTAGGTGGGTCCTGAAAGAAGTTTCTAATCAAGAAATGTTCCCAAGTATCATTTCTTTCCTTCAACTGTTTTTCAATCAAAGCGCTACAGCGCTGAAGTAACCCATGCCATACTCCCAGGAAAAGCTCAAACGACCTTCAACAAAGGGTACCTGTACTCGAAACCGACACAGGTAGGTAGGTAGAGAATACCTAGGGGCGCAAGACAACTCTCTCTAAGGAACTCGGCAAAATAGCCCCGTAACTTCGGAAATTTTAACAAGATCGTGATGGTAAAGATGGGCTCTACTTCATCCAGATTCTTTTGTACAGTTATGGGCATCTTTTTCAGGCTACTCAACAGGAAATGAGGCAAATTGATGGTTTGATTTTCTAGAAAATTCATTAGCAACCAGATGTGGTACATGTACATGGACCCAAACCGTCCTTCACATGTAATAAACTTCTGGATTATCAATAATAAACTAGTCCACTTTTCCTCTAGAGTAGAAACATGGATTCCATGTTTGAAAATGGTTATATCCATACCTGGGTTACGCAAAATAATCCTCCAGGCCCTCTCATCAAAGTATTTGTTTTTGAACCACCATTCCCCCTCCCATGGTAGTTTCGTTGCTGCTGCAATGGATGCCTCTCTGACTGAAAATTTAAGATCTCCAACCTCAACTTCCATGCCATTAAAAGACCTTGCAAATGTTTTCGTGACTTCTTTATTTTGACCTCTGAATTTATGGATAAACTGCAGCCACTATGGGTTCCTTAATATGATTTTCAATTGTGGATAACCCTCCATGAATTTAGGCCCGTCTCGCTCTGTTCTTACCAAAAGGCCCATTCCTTCCTCCTGCCTTAAAAATACGTCTGTGAGTGGCAGACTGTAAGAAATGGATTGACAGAGGTGAAACGGTTGTGAGAGTGGAAGATGGAGAAGGATTGTGGAGAAAAACCAGTAGTTGTAAACGAAAGAACAAAGAACATGTAGTGAAAATGAGTTCACGGAGTGGAGGCTTATGTAAACAGGCAGTAATAAAAAACGAAACTTCAATGGGATAGTATGGAAATAGACTAAGTCTAGCAGAACTTTGAATTAAAAGGCTGCAAAATAGACGTTAGCATGCTCACAAAATGACTGTGGATTTGTGTGGTAGGAAAGAGCCGTGGTCAAATAGATTACATCCTAATAATTAGCCGATTCAATAGGTGGAATGCCATCGTACAATTAAGCATGAGTTAAATTCAGAGGAAGATCATGAGGCCGTTAGAAATCAATGCGGAGTTCGTGGTGGAATTATGCAAAGGTCATGGAGAGGTTATGAAAGCTATCAATGCGAATCATTACACATAATGGAGCCAATGGTTTCACAACTATATAAAATGTGCTTTAAAATTCTATTTGAAATGAATTTTGCTCATACCTTAGAATCTTACCACTTCCATTCACTGACCTTTGATTGGTTGCTTTCCGTTGGTGCTTTAGGTGCTTAACATCTTCAACATATTTTCCTGTCCCATACCTGCATTTGGTTCTCATCATCATTTGGCTAACATCTGACTATCAGTGTTGAATAATAAAGTGTTAGTTGCAGAATCAACAATCAGCTGCGGAATTAGTTTTTAGCTATGGAATCAGAATTCAGCTGCGGAAAGTGACACAACGATCATATGACTAAATGGAGATGGATGGAAATGAATGATGACTAAATGAATGATATATGAAAATTGATCATGAAAGGACTTTTATTGGCGGAATGTGATGATGAAATGGAATGAAATGAAGTGAAGTGACATGAAACTATGATTGAAATGAGAGGGATATTTTTTGGAAAATATAGGGCATCAGAAGTTTCTGATTTTCGCCCTGTATTTTCTGTATAAGATTGCCAATCAGTGATTGGTTTTTAGGCTTATACAAATGTTTTTTTTTTTTTTTTATTATTATTATTTAATATGAGAAACACTAAAAAGAACAAAGACTAGGCTGGTGGAGAAGAAGGATTCTTCTTCACCAACATTATTACAGAATTATCTTGAAAGATTTTGAAAAATTCCTCCTTTGAAAGTGGCTTATGATAGATCTTTAATCTGTGACCATTCACAATAAGAGGAGTTTTATACTCATCAATGGTTTTGATTCTTACCGCTCCATTGCTAGAGACATTGTCAATCTCATATGGCCCAAGCCAATGAGTCTGAAATTTACCTTTGAAATCTTTGAACTTGGTATCAAATAGCAATTCCAAATCTCCTTCTTGAAACTTTTTCTCCTTGATGTATTTGTCATGCCACTTATCTCTTTGATATTGAACTAGATCAGTTCTTAGGATTGCTTCTTGTCTGATCTCATCTAGTTCATTCAACAACTCCATTCTATGCTTTTTGGCTCCTGATAGATCCATTCCCAATTGAACTGCCATCTTGAAAGTTCTAACTTAGAACTCAATGGGGAGCAGAACTTCTTTCCCATAAACAAGTTCATAGGGAGAATGTCCTTTTATATTCCTTCATTTAGTTCTATAGGCCCATAAGGCTTCAAGAAGCCTCTCTGCCCAATCTCTTATGTGTAGATGAACAGTCTTGGTAATGATTCCTTCAATAACTTTGTTTGTGGGCTCCACTTGACCATTTGCTTGCGGATGGTAAGGAGTAGATTTTATGTGCTTGACCTTGTATTCTTCCATTAGCTTCTCCACCAGTTTGGATGTGAATTGACCTCCCTGATCTGTCACAATTTCTCTTGGAACACCAAAGTGAGTAAAAATATCCTCATAAAGAAAGCTAACAATTGAGTGCTTAGTAGCAGAAAATAAGGCTTTGGCTTTTACCCATTTAGTGACATAATCATTACATACCAATATATACTTTCTCTGTTTAGATAGTGGATTAATAGGTCCAATGAATTCTAAAGCCCATTTTTCAAAGGGTTCAATGAGTACCTGTGGTTGTAATGGCATTTCATTTGAGAGGGTAGGTTTCCCTATTCTTTGGCAGCTATCACATCTTTTGACATATTGTTTTGCATCTTTGAAGAGGGACGACCAATAATATCCTAAAGAGAGGATTTTATAAGCTGTCCTTTTCTTAGCAAAGTGTCCACTGCATGGTTCATCATGACATGCTTTGAGAATATCAGGCATCTCATCTTCCCTAACACATCTTCTGATCAGAAGATCTGGCCCTGTTTTAAATAATTCGTTAGAAAACCATGAATATTTTGAACTCTCCTGAATAATCTTTCTTCTTTCACTAGGAAATAAATGTGGAGGTAGTTTCCTTGTAACCAAATAGTTAACTATATCTGCATACCAAGGAGTCTTAGTAGTTACTACAAATAAATATCCATCAGGAAACTTGTCCTCTACAGGAGAATCTTCTTTAGTATTCTGAATCCTAGACAAGAAATCAGCTACTGTGTTTTGTTTTCCTGGTCTATCTAACACAATAATATTGAATTCCTATAAAAGTAGGATCCACCTTGTAACTTTGCCATTAGTAATGGGTTTTTTCATTAGATATCTACTTGCAGAATGATCAATATGAATAAAAGTTTCATAGCCTGTTATATAATGTCTGAACTTATTGATTGCATGAACAACAGCTAAGAACTCTTTTTTAGTCACAGTATAATTCAACTCAGTGGGAGTTAAATTTTTACTGGTATAATCAATGGCATAAGGAACTAAATCTTTTTGTCCCAACATAGCCCCTAGAGTTGTATCTGAAGCATCTGTAGAAATATGGAAAGGAGGTTTACAATTTGGTCCTTTCAAGATAGGCACTTTAGATATTCTTGTTTTCAAAGTTTCAAATGTTGATTGGCAATCAGGACCCCATTTGAATTCACGATATTTTGTAAGTAGTTTGAAGAGTGGAGATGCTATTTTGGTGAAGTTTTCTATAACTCTTCTATAATATCCAGTAAATCCTAGAAAACTTCTAACATCTTTTTGACAATTTGGAATAGGTAACTTGGAGATGACTTCAACTTTTGATCTATCAACTTTAATTCCATCTCCTGAAATATGATGTCCTAAAATAATACCTTCAGAAAACATCATAAAGAATTTTTCATGGCTTAATGAAAGGTTTGTTTCTTTACATCTTATAAGGACTTTTTCCAAATTTTCTAATGCCTCTTCAAACGAATCGCCATAAACTGTAAAATCATCCATATATACCTCTACACAATCATGGATTAGATCAGAAAAAATTCCTAGTACTTCTCTTCGGAATGTTGCAGGTGCATTACATAATCCAAAAGGAAGCACTCGATAAGAAAAATTTCCCCATGGATAGGTAAATGTGGCCTTATCCTGATCCTCAGGTGCTACCTTAATTTGATTATAACCAATAAAACCATCCAGAAATGAAAAGTACTTTTTGCCTGCTAATGTATCTAATACTTGATCGATAAAGGGGAAAGGAAAGTGATCTTCAAATTTGCTTTATTCAATTCCCTGTAATCAATGCATACCCTCCATTTACGATTCTTTTTGTGTACTATAACCAAAGGAGAAACCCATCGGCTATTTGAAATTGGGTAAATGAAGTTTACATTGAGTAGCTTTTGGAGCTCTTCTTTCACTATCTCCCTAAGATTTGGATTCATCCTTCTCTAAGGTTGTCTGATCGGTCTACTGTTTTCCTCGATATAGATATGATGGATGCAAGTATTAGGGTCAATACCTTTCATATCAGTATACTCCCATGCAAATGCAATAGAGTGTTTTTGCAAGATTTTGGTTAGCTCTTCCTATTGTGACTTTTTCAAATTTTTGTTGATATTCAGTGTTTTACTCGGAAAAATTTCAATGGTAGAACTACCAAACTCTTCCATAAAGTAAAGAGACATTTGTCTCGATGATAAATATTCAATATCAAAATCTAACTGAAATTGTGTGTGGTCATATTCTGAAGATGTTTCAAAATTTTCTAATGTGTTCAAAATTTGACTATCTTCACTAATTTCAGAGATAGCAAAGACAGGTTGTATAATATCTTCATCGCTGATCCATTCATTGTCTCCTACTTCTATAATTGCTTTTGCTAGAGGATACAAATTGAATTTATTTATCGAACTACCATCAGAAATGTACATATCCCCTGATCTACAACTATTGAAAGCATCAGCTGTGGCTAGCCAAGGTCTTCCTAAGATGAGTGGGTGCCCTCCTAAATTACTCTTGGGAGTCAAAATCATGAATTCTACTGGATATTCCCAAGAATCTAAGGAGATTGAAATATCTTCTAATACACCATGTGGTTTGATTATTGATTTATCTGCAAGTTGCAGTAAGGTGGGTGTAAAAAGAAGATTAGGAAGTTTAAGTTGTTCCATAGTCTGTCTACTCATAATGTTTATAGTATCCCCTAATTCAATCAAAGTATTTGGAATTTCTATCACATTTATATGTGTCTTGACAATTGGACTATCTAGATCCACATATTTTTGCATGGTAATTTTTCCCATCATGATATTTGCAATTTTTCCTACCAGGTGGATTCTTTTCGTATCTCTTGGTTTCATACCTGGTCTTTTGAGACTCAACTCCTTTATTGTTTTTGCTAGAATAGGAATCCCTCTAATGTCTTGTAGCAAGGGAATCTTGATACGTACATTCTTTAATTCATCTAGAAAATCATAGTCATACAAGAAGATTTTTTTTTCCACCCCTTTCTCAATTTGTAATCTTTCAGGGAAAGGAGGTGTGGATGAAGATGCAGGTTGCTCAACTATAGGAGTTGTGGGGGTTGACTCTTTTTCTTTTTCTTTTTGAATGATTGGGTTTTTAAGAGATGCTTCCTCAGAACCTTTATTGACTTTAAGAGAATCCTCCTCAGAGGTATCTTTCTCTTGAACATCTATAGAAGGTTTTTCTAAAACTCTACTAGAATTGAGTTGAACATCATTAAGAGGAACAATCATATAGGTAGGAAATTGTTTTCCTTCTACCATGTAAGCATTCTGAGGATTTTTGTTGTTGGGATTTGGTAATGGCTGGGATGGTAGTTTATTTGTCTTTTATTGGAATGGGAGCAAGAGTTGAGAATTTAGATTTTGTTGAGAAGGTTGTTGTTGTGGAAATGGCAATGAAATTTGTGGGTTTTGATTTGGAAGTTGTGGATTTTGTTGATTTTGAAAAGATGGAGGATACTGATAAAATTGAGCAAATCTCCCATAAGGATTTTGCATCCCTTATGCCCATGATTGATATGGATTTTGAGGTTGGGGCCAAGGTTGTTTCCAAGAATTCCAATTTGGTGGGAGCTGAAAGTTCATAGGATTGTTAAATCCTTGATTTTATTGCCCCTGCCAAGGTCTTCTTGAAACAAAACAAAGGGAATCTATTGAATTTGGATCTTATTGAAAGATAGCTTTGACCCCAGGAATTGAAGGACAATCCTTGGTCTCATGACTTTCTGAGAAAATCATACATGTTTCTACAAATTTTGCATCCAAGGGGCATTCCCTTAGAGCATGTTTCTTTCTACATTTTGGGCAAAAGATGGCCAAGGCATCAGCTTCCACTTTCTGCTTGTTTTGAATTTTAAGGGTTTCTAGTTGTTCACTAAGGCTCCCTAGAATATCAGTTTTGAACTCATCAAGCATATTGCCAATCTCTACCCTACTTACTGATCCAGTTGCAGATTGTTTGCTCTAATAAGAGAAGGATCTCTCGATTCTTTTCCAGTTTTAGATTTCCCCCTTGAGAGATGGACACATAGTTCTGCTATGTCACGAAGTGGAAGTTGAGAAATGCCTCCCTTCCCCATGATGTTTAAAATATATATCAATTCATCTCTAATGGCTTTCAATAGAAGGGATTTCAAGGTTTCCTCATCTAAATTACTCATTTTTTCTCTCTTTAAGTTGTATTGAAATCTTTCAAGTAAATCCTCCAAGTTTTCATCTTCTTTTTGCATCATTTTTGAATACCTCATCTTTAGATTGGTGGGCATACAATAATCCATGTATCTATCCAAAAATGTTTTTTTCATTATCATTCCCAAGTCTAATAGATTGAGTACTAATCCCATGAACCATTTCAAAGCAACTCCTTTCAATGTTGAAGGAAATAGTTTGAGTTTTTGAGAGTCTTCCATATAGTCATAGGTTCGGCACAAGACTTCAAACTCAAATAGAAATGTTTCAGGATCCTCACTTCACAACCCATAAAAGTTTGGGAGGATAGGTGGTGAAATGTTTTTCATTGTTGTATGGGTTTCCTCATTGGCTATAAGGAATCCAAATGAGTTATCTCCTTCCCTATTTCCCCCATTATTACCTCTACCTCCTCCATTGTTACCTCCATTATTTCCTCTACCCCCTCCTCCAAATCCATCTACTACTTCCTCTATCATGATAGTTTCGTCAGAGTCTTCTGGTTCTTCTATTAATAGTGGATGAGAGAGATTTTCTCCCTTTCCTTCTTCTTCAAGTGATTCTACTTCTTTGATTAAAATACATTCTCTTGTAGAAGTGAAGAAAGGTTCTTCTCCTAGATCAGATTTAGTAGATAGTGTGGGAGAATATTCTAATTCAGCTGCCCCTTGAATTCCAGGAATCCTAAGGCTGGGAGTGTGAGTCAGAGATGGATGTGTATCTTGTCTATGCCTTGAAGTAGCTGGAGTTGTGAAAATCAAACTTTTGGCCCTAGCTATAAACCTTCCCCTAGAATCTCTTGCTCTATGCATGTCATTTTTCTATTTTCTATTTTTTTAGTTGGGCTAATAATTCTCTTTCTGATCTTCTAGGTCACACTAGGTGCAATAAGAGAGCATAATCAAGAAATTATTGAACTAATAACTCTCTTTTATGTTCCTCCAGATCACACTAGGTGCAAGAGGAGAGCATACTTCAAGAAGTTATCAATTTTTCCCTTTTTTTTATGTAAGAGATCAGCCACCTAGTTACACTTCCCCGACAATGGTGCCAAAATGCTTAGTCAATTTAGTATGTCCTAAATTGCTACATTAATTATCAATCCGGGAGTCGTAAACTGATGAAGTGTGGCACACTATATGTGCAAGACAACCTCTTTCTTACTTTTGATTGTTTTCAATTTTATTTTGTTTTGCGGGTTTTATCTTTGTTTGTCTCCTAATGAAAATGGAAATCCTATTCCTAAGTTTTAAGAATACTTTAGAAGGCAAGTATGGATATATATTTTAAGGCAATTATGTCCCTTATGATAACTTCCAAAGCTTAACACTTCAGAGGATCTCAAAACATACTAGTGATGAAATTAGTACTTGAACAAGAATGTAAATGTGCAGCTATTCAAATCAAACAAATGATGAACTACTAATCATGAAATCACTGTCTCTACTGCTCATCTAAATACATAAATAAAAGTTTAGCTATTGCACTCAAACAAATCAAAAACTGCAAATTAATAAAAGTAAAATCAATTCACTTCACTTATAGTCCGATAGCTCGCCAAGTAGATTTTGAGAGTAAACCATGGCTCTGGAGATAACATCAATAACATGAGGAATTGATATCTAAATTAACTACTTGCAAATGAAATTAAAATCAAGTCATTCACTTATAGTCTGATAGCTCGCCAGTAGCTTTTCGGGGTTAAGCCATGGCTCTGGAGATAACATCAATAACATGAAGAACCTGATATCTAATTGCAAAAAAAAATGAAAGTAAAATCAAATCACTTCACTCATAATCTGATAGCTCACCAAGTAGCTTTTCGGGTTAAGCCACGGCTCTGGAGATAATGTCAAATGTCGTGAAGAACCTGATATCTAATTGCAGAAATGAAAGTAAAATCAAATCACTTCACTCATAATCTGATAGCTCACCAAGTAGCATTTTGGGGTTAAGGCTCTGGAGATAATGTTAAATGACATGAAGAATTTGATATCTAAACTAACTAACAACAGCAAATGAATAAGATTGAAATAAAAGCATATCTGAAATTGAAAAGATAAAAAAAAACAAAGTCAGTAGAGAGGCCAATCTCATGTCACTATTTATTGCAAAAATTATATGAAAGTGCTCGAGCATAGCCTACCCTGAAACACATTGACCAGTGTTAGATAAAATATACAATGCTTGGAAAATCATGTATAGGAATGAAACATTACCTTCATAACTGAATTATGAAATATACATAGGTGAACAAACTATGAAATAGCTACAATGAAAATAAGAAAACAACACATGAAAACTTTATAGAAATAAAGAAACAAAACCTCAGCTAGCAGGGGCCCTCTGCATGACCTTGGTTAACACACTGTCAGTCCGAAATTATGTTCACACAATCATATGAACAGAGTCTTTTTATATTGCAAAAAAAAGGAAGGATCCTCTCGTTACAACAACAGGACCAATGTCACGGCAACCATACATAAACTAACAACAAGACTATCTCAAAAACTAGCTACATGCTTTTGCAAATGCGTTATTTATAAATGAAATTACGTAACTGTTTTCCCTATGAAACACCTTCAACAGACGACATGTAAAAAGACAGAACCCATGAGCTTAGCGTATTGGTTGTCATGATCATTCAATCTACCAGAAGGTGGATGTTGGATTTGCATCATGGAGGCAGTTTACAACTATCAAAATGAATCCATGGATCTAGGAATAGTCTTGGACCTTTCACGTGTTGAAAACAGAGACCTGTTTGTTGTAGAAATCCTCGTTTGACCATCGTTTGACCAAGGCTTTCCTTTACGAATTTGGCTAAACCAATAGGACCTGGTCCATGTCTAGATCATTCCTGAATTTCCCACGTGCCTCGTTTTACTTGCCAACACCTGTAACCTAGAGATCAATAAAAACAACTGCGGAATCTCAATTCAGCTACGGAAAGTGGCTGCATTCCATAGCTGATGAGAAAAATCTAAGTCAAATAGCAAACACAAAAATATAGTTAGAAAACCACTTAAATGCACTCTTAGAATCAATATGTAATGATCTTTGATAGCTTATTAGGCACTGGTGAGGGGAAAAAGGTCTAGGAAAGTGTGTAGAAGAGATGTAGTTTCAGGGATCAACAGTTTGGTTCAAGTCAGATGACCATTTCAACTATATTCCCACTCAGGGCATGCATGAACACCCTCAACAACACAAGGCTTTAAACCACTAATGTTCAATAATTTGTAAATTTAATGGATATATGGATAATTCTTAATTATATGAGTAGATTGCATACATGAACATATGTGAATGGCTAGCTACAGGCAACAAATGAGCTTACTAACTGTACTAGCTGATTACATATATAATATACATATAAATGGCTAGCTATAGGCAACAAAGAATCTTGAAAATCTAATATATCAAAGCAGAGATGAGATGACATCTATTTGCCCTCAGTTACACAAAAAAAATGAACCAGCTGTTCAAGTGCAAGCATAAAATAGAAGAGAAATGAACATTTGAACATGTAACAACAAAAGAAGCATGTATTACTAAAGGATGAAAATGAGAAGCTTGAAGGAAAAGAGGAGAAATAGTCTCCAAAAGTTGAGCCCATGTTACATCTAGTTTTTTTCCTTTTATAGGCCCTTTACAATGCTCTTGAGCTCTCTAGAAGGCTCGGAGTTTTAACCTTGTCTGATCTGTCCCTTAATTGTTTGATTCCCTCAATAGGTAGGCATGGCTTGGAGGTTTTCCTCCTCTGACAAAGGAATAACCATATTCAGATATTTTGGGCAACTTGTTATGATGCTTGGAAGCTCTCTCATGCTAGAGATGCCCCATCATATTTGTTAGGATGGCTTTTGTGCTGGCATGACTGCTAATGCTCTATGATTTCCTTTGATTTGGGTTGCGGTGTGTAGTGGCCCTTCTCCTTCCCTTTATGGGCTCTGTTTGCCGACTGCTGTCTCTTCGCCGAATCCTTCTTCTGGTATGTAACATGACTGCAAAACTCCTCTAAGGATGGTTCGCTGCCTGAACCTACAATGGAGTGGCTATCGTGCCTATGAAATCCCTACACCGGTCCCTTTCAGATGATAGTCATGAATGTTTTTCTGTTGTTGAGGCTGTTCGGGTCATAGACAGTGAAAACGTTGCAATACTGCTAGATCTCGCTCATCACTATCCCTTTCAGGCCTCAAATTTCTTAGAAAAGTGGTTCATTCTTTTCTCAGGTCCGCCCTTGCTGCCATCACCACTCACAAAAAGATTGTTCCCGTGTATTTTCCATGGATTTTTCCATGTGGGAAAAACATTAAAAAATGGGAAAAAGTAGCCGTTGCAGACCTCAATCTTCATGAAGGAAAAAGTGGGCTCTCCGACCCTTAGTATGGCACCGATTACCTCTGACAGCGATCCTTCATTAATGATTACAAATCACAGTCCCACTTGGTCCACGTTTACCCCACCATCTTACCTCTGCTGATGTGATACAATGATGCGATTTGATTGTAATTGCATATCGCTATATGTAAAGACCTTGCCCCCTAGTCTTCCCGATTTGCGATCTGCCGATTAGATATGGGCCATTGATCGGCCAGATCGAATGGTGGCTATGCATTATTAGGTTTACACCTACAGAAAGTTTTTTTTGTAGCTTTTGAAGTGTTTAAGCCTCCTGATAATGTGTCATTTCCCTTCCAAGGGCTTTCTAGCTATGACTATTTCGATCGATGGATGACCTTTGACAAAAAATGAAGATTTCAAGAGCATGAATGGATCCCTTGGCATGTTTTAATCAGATTTGTAGACTTTGGGAGTGTTTTGAATCCATTTTTGATCCCTCTGTCAGCGGAGCTAACACTGGCTCCTTTTGGGGATGAAAGCCTCCCTGTGAGGTTTCAAGAATCACAGATCAATTCCTTTCTTGTGAAAACAAAATTAAATCTTTACCCTATTATTCCATTGGGCATGAAGTCTATTTTTCAAAAGAAAATATTAAAATTGGAAAAACATATTTACAATGACAAGGCTTAAAGCCTTAAACAAAATAAAGTTTCAAGAACTGCCCATTTACTAGGCTACCAAAAGTATCTCTTCCTTCCAGATTGTGCAGGATGAATGTATTGTTTTGTTGAATTTGAGCGATGACAAAAGGACCTGACCATAAGAAGTCAAACTTGCCATGATTTCCTCTCTTTTCCTTAAATGCATCCCATTTAAGAACCCAATCGCCAACTTGGAAATTGTCCACTTTTTCTTTCCTGTCAAAAGTTTCTTTGATTTTCTTCTGATGAGTCTTTGACTTCTCAATCAACTGCTCTCTGATCTACTATAGTTCAACCAGGTTATTCATTATTCTTACCATGTCATTTTCTTCATCTTGTTCTTCTTGTGAGAACCTAGCCACAGGGAGAATCAATTGGATGGGGAAAACAACATCAACACCATAAACCAATTTAAATGGAGAATTCCCTATGGATTTTTTAATGGTAACTTGGGCAGCCCATAGAGAAAACTTCAACTTGGAATCCCAGCTCTTTTTGTTGTCCTCTAACAACTTTTTGATTACCCTTACCAGGCTCTTGTTAGATGATTCTGCTAGGCCATTTCCTTGAGGATAATATGAGGTAGAATGCACCACTTGAATGCCCATGGATTCAGTCATGTCCATTAATTCTTTTGCCTTGAATGCTGCTGCATTATCAGTGACTAGTTTGGTTGGGCAACCAAATCTAGTGAAAATATTCTCATTCAAGAACTTTATGAAAACTTGATGATTGGCATTCTTAGTGGGTATAGCCTCAATCCACTTGGTAGAATAATTAGTGGCTACCAAGATCCATTTGTGTTGGCCACTGGATTATGGGTTGATCTCACCTATAAAGTCCAAGCCCCACTATTGGAAGGGACCATTGACATGTATTGGCTTTAAGGGTAGAGATTTTAGCTGCTGTCTTCCTGCAAACCTCTGGCACTTGTCATAAGTTTTTACAAAAGAAAACACATCAAAGAATGGAGTAGGGCAATAATATCCAGCCCTCAAGATTTTGTGAGTTGTGGTTTTCCAATAATGATGCCCACCACAGATGCTAGAATGGAACTGGTGTATGACCTCCACAGATTGTTCTTTATCTAGTCACCTCAAGAGGATTCCTAATGGGTCTTTCCAATAAAGCAAATTTTTGTCGATGTAGAATTTAGCTAATCTGAGTCTAACGATATGAGCTTGACTTGAGCTAAGTCCTGGAGGGACCTCTAGCTTCTGCAAGAAATGAACTATGCTGGAATACCATTCACATGTGGGTAGATTTTCAACCAAGGATTGATTCTACTTTTTCTTTTCTGATGCTCCCTCTGTCTACTCATCATATGAATTTAGACCCATGCAATTTATGTCTAACAAGCTACAATTTTCTTCAACCATGAACTTAGTTAAGCCCTGGCCTTTGACAAGCTTAGTGGGCTTCACCTCTATGTCAAATTCTATGAATTTTTCAATCCATTTTGCCCTCTTTTCGTTAATATTTGGCTGAGTTAAGACATCTTTTATCGAGGCTGAAGGTACATATGCAACTACTTTGGAATGTAGAATATAAATTCTGAATACCTTTAAAGATTTTATGAGAGCATAAGCTTGCTTCTTAATAAGGTCATACCTTAGTTCAGCATCCCTTACAGTTTTGCTAAAAAAGGCCACAGGGTGCTCTATGCCTTCATCATTTTTCTGCAACAGAACTGCCACAAGTGTATCATAAGAGGCAAAGGAGAAGAAAAAAACTACTTAGTGTAATCTAGGCTGATTAGAGTGGGAACTTCCATGATAGCTTGCTTGATGGCTTCAAAAGAACTTCTTGAAGCCTTTGTCCATTTTATTCCTGCTCCTTTCTTCAACATGGAAGTGATGTGCTTTACAAGCTCTACAAAGTTTGGAATGAACCTCCTTACGAAGTTAGTCTTATCCAAGAAGGATTGAATGTCCCTTTTTGACCTTGGGAGGGACAATTTTTGAATGGCTTGAACCCTGGCTAGATCAATCTTCACACCTTCAACAGAAACAATATGTCCCAAAAGTTTGCCTTCTTTTAGAGAAAACTGTGACTTCTTTGGGTTGACTAAAATTCCAAACTGTCTGCACTTTAGGAAGACTTTCTTCAAATGCTGTAAATGAGCTTTGTGGCTGTTGGAGAAGACTGTTATGCCATCAAGATAAATAAGGACAAACTTGTCCTTCTCTCCCACAAAGGTTATGTCCATGGCCCTCTGAACGGTAGCCCCAGCATTCATTAGTCCGAAAGGCATCTTGGAGTACATGAAAGTGCCCCAAGGAGTAGTGAAGGTGGTCTTTTCCTAATCTACATGATTTAAATCAATCTGATTGTAGCTTGAAAATCCATCTAAGAAATACATTACTCTAGCCCCTGAAAGCTTTCTAGTAAGTGTTCCATCTTGAGCAAGGGATAGTTATCTTTTTTAGAGCACTTGTTCAGATTTCTGAAGTCAACATAAAGCCTGATTTCTCCACTTTTCTTTCTTACTACCACAAGGTTAGCTATCCATTTTGAATACCTTAGGGGCACTATAATTTTGGCATCCAATAGCTTCTTGATCTCTTTCTCAATCAAAGGCAATAAGAGGGGGCTGATAGGTCTTGGCTTCTGCTTAAAAGGGGTGGTATTCTTTTCCAATGGGATCTTATGCTGAATGATGTCTGCATCATAGGTTTTACAATCTCTGTATTCCCAGGCAAAAATGTTAGTGAATTTCCTCATAAGGGTGCAATACTTGGAATTCTGGGTAGAGGACAAATGCGTGGACAGATTTATGTTTTTTGGATGGGCTAAGCTCCCTATATTATGTTTACAAACAAAAGATTCATTGTCTGTTTCGACAGGCTTATATGGCACATCGTTTTGGTTGAAAATCTTCTCTAGAGGTACCAATCCTTTTGGTATGTGATTACTGGGTAGCTGGACGATTCTTCCTTGGCTGATCTCACTTTTTATCTTGGGCTGGCAGCATTCTCCCATGGCTTTGTTTCCCTAATCGATGTGCATTTCAGAAAATTCCTCCATGACTTGCAAAAATATGTTAATTTCCTCATCGTCTTCAAAAACCCTCCAATATTTGACATTGTCAGGCAGAGATGGTTTATGTTTTACCTAAACTTTGTATGAAAATTTAGAAGGCAAAGGAGCAATAAACATGCTAGCAGAGACAACGAGGGAGTTGACAAGCTGGTTCTTCATTCTTGGAATATAAGAAATGCTTAAACCATTAGAATAATCCTTGAGCTTGTATACCTCATCTCTGTATGCCTTCAAACTTGGATGCTTAGCTTAGAGTATTTTATTTACCTACTGAATAATGTGGTATGCGTCTCCAAACACTTTC
>APFE030285754.1:57896-78911 GCA_000404065.3 Pinus taeda
TTGATTCCACTTCCAAGGCTGCATCCTGCATGTCAGCCAAAGTAGCACATCGCCTCTCTCTCAATAGTAGGTAGAAGTTAGAATCAAAAGCACTGGCATAGGTGAGTTTAGCAAAGGTAGTAGTGGGTTTTACTTCAGCTGGTATCTTGCTGTACATACAGTTAAACCTCTTTAAAATCAGACAAAAAACTCACCATTTTTCTCTTTAAGTTGCCAAACTCAGTGTGGTAGTAGAGGATATCCTTCTTATCCCCCCAATGCTTTAGGAATGCATCATCTAAAGCTTCAATGTCTGCTATGGATCTTGGGGTTAGTTCTTTGAACCATTTTCTAGCCTCTCCATCTAGGCTTTGGAAAAATACTCTCATCCACACATGATCTTCACTAATGTCCAAATTATTAGCATAGATATAAAATGACTCAAGATGTTCTTCAGTAGTAACACCTTCATTCCCAATGAACTTAGGTCTATATTTCTAATATTCTTCAGTACGCATGGCATTCAAAGGAGTGGGAAGTTTTAGGGGTCCATACCTAGTAGCTATGATTCTTTCCATTTTGGTAGGTGCTTGTGGACCTGCCATAGCCATGGTGGCTAAAAGAGTATTGGAAGTTTGAATGATAGAGGGTTGAGGAGTGACTAACAGGACTAAAGGAGTATGATGGATAGGAGGTGAGGTTTCCTTTGGGCTTAAAGAAAAAGGAGAACCTAAAGAACAAGGAGCTTTATGAATCTCTGAAAGTTTTTCTTCATTGCTAGTGTTAGATTCTATACTCTCAACATGTATTTGTTCTATTACAAGCCTTTCTTGATGAGATATAGGAGATTGTTTAGCTTTACCTGAACCTAATGCTCCTTTCTGCAATAACTTTCTTTCTTTGATGATATTTTTAGGATTAGGCGTTGGGTCAACTTGTAGTTTTTGAGGATTTCTCCGAGTATGCCTCACAAACTGAGCCAGAACTATGAGGTGGAGTCGCCAAGAGGTTTGACCTCTAGTAGAGTCGCCAGATAGATGATTACAACCAAAAAATTGCCCAGACTTTGTCTATCATCAAAGCTGGATCTATGTCATTTCCCCGAGAAGTTGAGCTTCAGTTTCCTCTCCCTGGTAGTGGTGCCAATTATGTTAGCACTCCAGGAAACTCTCCTAGGTTATAGCTTGAAGATGCCTTGCAACATATAATCTTCAATATTGTTCTCAGAACTATTGGAATGGATGATGGTTTGGTTCAAGTTAGATGACCATTTCAACTATATTCCCACTCAAGGCATGCATGAACACCCTCAACAAAACTAAGGCTTTAAACCACTAATGTTCAATAATTTGTAGATTTAATGGATAGACAAAGAATGCTTAACTATAATAGAAGATTGCATACATGAACATATGTGAATGGCTAGCAAATGAGCTTACTAACGGTACTGGAAGATTACATATATAATAACACATATAAATGGCTAGCTATAGGCAACAAAGAAGCTTGAAAATCTAATATATCGAAGCAGAGATGAGATGGCAATTATTTGGCCTCAGATACATAGAAAACATGAACCAACTATTCAAGTGCAAGCATAAAACAGAAGAGAAATAGACATTTAAAAATGTAACAACAAAATAAGCATGTATTACTAAAGGATGTAGATGAGAATCTTGAAGGAAAAGAGGAGAAATGGTCTCCAAAAGTTGAACCTGTGTTACATCTAGTTTTCTGCCTTTTATAGTCCCTTTACAATGCTCTTGAGCTCTCTAGAAGGCTCAGTTTCTTAACCTTGTCTGATCTATCCCTTAACCATTTGATTCCCTCAATAGGTAGGCATGGCTCGGAGGGTTTCCTCTCCCGACAGAGGAATAACCATATTCAGATATTTTGGGCAGCCTGCTATGATGTCTAGGAGCTCTCTCATGCTAGAGATGCCCCATCATGTTTGTTAGGATGACTCTTACCATGGAAAGACTATTAATGCTCCATGATTTTGTTTGATTTGAGTTGTGGTGTGCAGTGGCCCTTCTCGTTCCCTTTTCGGGCTCTGTTTTCCGATTGGTGTCTCTCTGCCGAATCCTTCTTCTGGTATGTAACATGATTGCAAGACTCCTCTAAGGATGATTGGCTACCTGATCCTACAATGGAGTGGCTATTGTGCCTATGAAATCCCTACACTGGTCCCTTTCAGATGATAGTCATGAATGCTTTTCTATTGTTGTTGCTGTTTGGGTCATAAACAACGAAAACACTGCAACACTGCTAGATCCCACCCATCACTGTCCCTTTCGAGCCTCAAATGTCTTAGAAAATTGGTTCATTCTTTTCTTAGGTCCACCCTTGCTGCCATCGCCAGTCATACAAAGCCCGCTCCTGTGTATTTTCCATGGATTTCACCATGTGGGAAAACATTAAAAAATGGGAGGCCCTTGTGGAGCTCAATCTTCATAAAATATTGCTTCTTGGACCCTTTCGGGTCCATGTCTTAGCGCATATCGCAAACCTGGCTTCTCGCAAACCCAGATTCCCTTTGTATTTCGCTCATGCAATTAAAATACACTAAAAACCACTGAAAATGGCCTTAGCGCGGACTTGAAATAATATGCAATAGAGTTTTATAAAATTGTCGGGTCTGGTTATTGCATCGCAAATACGTATGTGCGAAAGGCCCTGACCCTTGGTGAAGCACCACTGCGATATGCCGATTTGCAATCTTGCGATGCGAAGTGAGCCCTTCAACCCTTGGTATGGCACCGATTACCTCCGATAGTGATCCTTCATTGCTGATCGCAAATTACAGTCCCACTTGGTCCACGTTTACCTTGCCAGCTTACCTCCGCCAATGCGATACAATGATTCGATTTGATTGCAATCACATATCACTATATGTAAAGGCCCTGCCCCCTGGTCTTCCCGATCTACGATCTGTCGATTAGATCTAGGCCATTGATTGGCCAAATCGGATAGTGGCTGTGCATTGTTGGGTTTACACCTACAGAAAGATTGTTTTGTAGCTTTTGAAGTGTTTAAGCCTCCCGATAGTGTGTTGCCACCCTTCCAAGGGCTTTCTAGCTGCGACTATTTCGATTGGTGGATGACCTTTGACAAAAATGGAGATTTCAAGAGCATGAATGGATCCCTTGGCGTGTTTTTAAGAATATTTTCAGACTTTGGGAGTGTTTTGAATCCATTTATGATCCCTTTGTTGGCGAAGCTAATAGTCCTAACAAGACATCATAAACTTTAGGAAGAGAAATGTCATATAGTACCTCATCCGTGAAGGGCTTGATGTTGTAGGGAAGACGACACTACTGGCTGATGCGAAGATATTTTCCTTGGTGAAGCCACCTAATGGTGTATGATTGTGGATGTGTTGTAGTATTTGGGCCTAGTTTCTTCATGACCTCTGCTGAAATGAGGTTCTTTTGGCTCAACCTCCTTCAAAGATCGTTATCACCATTGATAAATCAACAAGAAAAAAGGAAGAAGTGGGACCGAGAGAGGGAAATATTGAGGAAGTTACCTCTCCTAAGGTCAAGACTAAGCAACTTGTGCTACCCATGGGGAGGCCCACCACTAGACCAGTCACATTTAAAAGGATGAAGACATAAGCTTCCTTGTTATAAGAAGAAACAAAAGATTTATATGAGAAACAAGGGCTGCTACAGGAGACACAAGGGTTGCTACAGGAGGAACAAGGGCTGCTACAGGAACAACATGAGGTGTTACAGGAAGAGGTAGCCACTCCAAAATAAGAGGAAAATTTCCCCCAGGAGCTCCAAGAAACATATCCATAACCTAACCTAGCATCCTACTACAAATTTATTGAGGGAGGTAGGATTATACCTGAGAAATTTTCTATCCCACTATTCTTTGAATCAGAGAAAGAAAGAAGTAAAACACATATATGGAAGCAAATTGAAAATTCCAAAAAGGTAGAAGATGTGGGCCTCATGGAAGAAAAATACAATGAAATGGGCAAGGAATTGAATGAATTTATACTAAGGGAGTCAATCATGAGGGAGAAACTACAGGAGGAAAACACAAGGTTAAGATAGCAGCTGCAAGAAAAAGAGACACAACTTGACATTATGGAAAGTTTATCTATGGAAGCCATACAATGCAAGAAAACATCCAAAACCTATTCCATTTTTCTCAAGAAGTATTTGCTGCAACTCTAGATAAAGACACTAGCATAATGTGGATCCTTACCTTTCCAAGTTCATTGAATTTTTCAAGAAGGAAAATATAGAGGACACAACCAAATTGGCTGAGTTTTACACGCACAATCTAATCCTCATAGTCATGGATTTCTGGGACCCCAACTCAATATTGGGAGACTTACAATTGATGGCATTAGCCTCTTGGTTGAACCATGAGGAAACAAGGGTTGAAGAATTGAAAAGGGTGATGGAGAGTGAGAAAAGGAACCCTTATACATCAGAGAATAATTAGTGAGCCAAAAGGCTGCCATCAGAAATCATAACCTCATCTCCTCTAATCCTAAATTAGAACCTAGGTACATGGAAACCCAAGAAAAATCCATATTACATTTTGAGGACACCTTTATGATGTTGGGACCAAAAGTATGCAGGCTTTCCAAAGAAGATGGCATGCCCTACCTCACAGTTTGCAAATCAGAGATATCACTCTCCAGAAAGACTAAAGAATTCCTTGGAGAGAACCCCACTATACAAAAGGATCATGAAAAGGCCAAATATCAAGTGGATAGGACTCAAACTCACTCTTCCCTTACTTTTGGGCCCAAAAGAGAGAAGAAATCAAGCAGAAGAACAAAAGAAATGGACATACATAGAGGTAAATGCAAGTTTCTATTCAGAGGAAGGGACACCATATGAGGTGCCTTGGGATGTCAGAGAGGCCACCAGGGCCATGAATGAGCTTCATATTAGTGACTGAGCTTCATATTAGCCATAATATTCTTAGTAAGAAGACTAAAGGGTGTTTTTCATATTTCTTGGTCTAATGTAATTAATATGTAGGTAAAAGAAGCATTTTTGGAGATATTTACTATGCAGGGGCTTGATCGATACAACCAAAGAGAATTTAGGAGGCTTGTACACCTCATTAACTCTCCAACTTGCCTTGAGATAACAAAATCCTCACCAGCAACACAAATTCACTAGAAGCTGAGGAACTCCAAGTACATGTGAAGACCAAAGGAAACCAAATCCACAAATATTGAGATTTTGGAGGGAAACATTCCTTTTCAAGGGAGCTATCATCAACTACTTTTTGTATAAATAAACAAACTAAAATACTCAGTAGGATTTGAATTTTTGTTGCAGCTATTGATAACCTAGTGCTTGTCATTGTTATCATCTTTCATATGATGTATGTGACTCTTATTTTCTGTTAATGGGAATTACACTATTGGTCTGCATTTGAAGTAGTTTTGGAGGCTTGAAACACTTGGGTTGGGGCCCAACCTAGAGGCTTTAGCCCCTCCCTTGTATTTCATCCTTGTTCTTGCTCAAGTTATTGCAATGCTTTTCTTGTTTCAATAGGTGCTATATTAAAAAATTTGTAGTTGCATGTTTTCCTATCACCTCTCTTGTGGGAAGAGTGATACAAAAGTATGGGACTGTAATTCTTTTGCATGTTTAGTTTTTTCACTTTAGGAGTTAGTAGCATTGGTTTGGAAATTAGAAGTTGAGTTGTGGGTTAGAGTAGATTTCAGTAAAATTCAACTCATATTTTCTATGTTAATTTATTTTTCTGTAATAGTTATAGTTTAATGCATGTGTTTGATTGGTTTATAGGGATTGTGTGATCTGCAGGGGTGGGAACACCTTTCTACATCCTCCTAGGCCACTCCATCTCACTTATAGACACCTCACATTACTTCCAAACTTTTCCACTGAGACCACTTTGCTAAGGTAAATGGAGGACACCATGGGCACAAACTTTGGTGCAAGATATACCTTTGAAGGGTATTAGGCTTGGAAAAGGAGTTCCCACACCCTTCAATCACCTTCTTCTACCTTCATACACCTTATTCCACCTTCAAGACACCATTCTAGTAATTAAAAATCTCTCGGACCCCTCTCCTATAGCAAAACAAGGCCTCCTGAAGCAGTTCCTGTAGCATTGTTTTCTTCAACCCAATTTGCTCCATATTTTGACCCTAACATATTCAAGTTTAATAATGATCTCCAAGATTTGATTTCATGATTAGGGAAGACTCTAAGACCACTCCAAATCCATTTTCTTCTCATTGCAAACATAAAACAACAAATAAAATTAGAATCAACATTTCTTTTCATAATTTTGAAGGTTGAATTTCTCATTTTCAAGCAAGTGAAAATGGATAGATGATTAATGTAAGTAAGCTATTACATTGATTAGGTATGCAAGTAGAATAGCATGGTTTACTTCTGAAACTAGACTAGTTTTTTTCCTTTCATGCAATTCCAATTCAACATTTACCTTGATTGTAGGGCACTTTCACTTCTATAGTAGAATCATGTTCATCTTCTTGTAATTGTGACTTTTTTTTCTCTTTGTGGTTAGCTTATGGTGTGGTATCCAAACACCTTGATCTTATCTCATGATTGAGGGTGACATCAGTAGAACCTAACTTGTTGTACATATAGAATTGTCACCTCTAAGTTTGTACAAACCCCGGGTTGATAATTTAAGTTGAGAATCCCTTGGGAGTTGCAACATCCTTGGTATAATACTACGGCTCATTAGGCGGACTTTCAAAGCACGAAGGAAGGTCAAGGGCCATTCGGGGCTTTGTAGTGTGCTCACGTGCTCAAGCAAGGGAAGGAAACCATCAAGGGCACATTGGCGCACTTCGAAGGGTCAAAGGGGTGAGTTGTTGGGCCTTCAAGAGTTCACAGTGCACTCATGTGCTCAAGGAGATAGAGAGATCACACTGGTGCAATCCAAAGGGACAAAGGGACCTATCTTCAAGCCTTCAATCCTTTAGGGTGTGCTCATGTGTTCAAAAGAAAGGATGGTGCACTAGCTTATACCAAAGGGAAGCAGGAAAATCATTTGAGTCTTCGAAGTGTGCTCATGTGCTCAAGGGAGGGTGTAGTTATTCATGATGAAGGGGCGTTCTCAAGAGGGAAACTTGGTCATTCTGGGCACAATTTCAAGGCTGATCGGGCTTCGATTTCTAGATGTGAACCCTACCCAAGGAAATATCAAGAACAAGTTTCACACTAAGATTTCATGATAGGAATGAGAAGAAGAAGGATTTGTAAGCTTATATGGATGTTGTCACATTCATGGTGAAAAGTGGAAGGTTGAGGAATGTGCAGAGTCTCCCCATGTGACAACAAATTAACATTTTAAGAATCAATATTGAACATAAACAACAGTAAATAGACTGAAAAATGAAGAAATACTAGTAGGAAAAACAAGATCAACAGTGAAATGCTGAAAGGAGATGAATAGATTCGACATGCAAAAATTACTTGTAATGCAGGTTGATGAAGAGTTTGTTGATCCACAACTATGTGCCCAAGAAAGATGAGAATGATTATGCAAATGCATGATTAAATGGGTTAATTTAAAATATTTAACATGTAAAACTATTTCATGAACGATCTCCACTTGTTGACAAGTGAAAAGATTAACAAATGGAAGTTAAGTGGGCTCCTATTTTCTAGGAGTGTGCCCACATGCAACAAAGAGGCACATGCATGCAACTAGGAAGAGTGTATGTCTTCAACATCAAAGAGTGCGCTCAAGGAGGGAAAACTTTCTCAACATGAAGGAGTGTGCTCAAGGAGGGTGCACTTCTTTAGCCCGAAGGAGTGTGCTCAACTTAAGTGCATGTCTTCATCAACTTGAAGTGGAATTTTTCCTTAAAGAGTGCTTTTCTTTCTTTTGTTTTATTTTTATGCGCTTTTGATTACTTTTCGAGTGTGTTCATGGCATAAAGGGTAGTTTATAAATCAAGACAAGTCATGATTTGACTTAACCATGGATTAGATAACCTAAGCACTTCTAAGGGTTAGGTGACAACACTTATGAAAAAATGACTTAGGAGGATGTGACACTAGGATAAAACACACAAATAACAAATCAAACAACATGTCAATACTAGGGGGTTTGGAACAATAGTTCATGTAGGCTCCAAAATTGACTTAAGCAAAATTTTTTGAGGGTTGTTGTCATAACGATAACACTTGGAAACACACATGGAGAACCCAAACTTCTATGAAATGGTTTCATTTAGACATAAAGTCTCAATTATTTAGGAAGTATTGATTCAATCAATGAGTTGCATTAGATTCCCACTCCTACTGAGTTAAAGATATAGTTTTCCCTATTCCATTACTCGACGTAACACAACATAAACAAGCCATATCATTATCATGTCGATGTAAGTAAGGGTGATATAGTACAATGAGTTAAAACAATCCGAGTGTGAGTCTTACATATTTGGCACTGATTCCCTTCCAATAGGCCTAGAAATTACCCAGACAGAGTCACTTCAAAAATAAAAACGTTGCTTCATTGCCAGTAAGATTGGACAATACCCCAACGAATTTGATTTCTTCACCTCCCTATGCGGGAATCTTTTCTCTTCTTTCAACCTTTATTTTTCTTTCTTTTTCTCTTTCGTAGGACTGTGCATAAGCACTTATTATTTTCCATTGGGTGAAAGAGGGATCCCAATTTATTGAGAGCATAAGAGGTTGCTCCTTCAAATACAGGTTTTAGACCTCTCATGCCTTGATTTCTAAAAGTTTTCCCCTTATCTTACTCTACTCAGATAGATAAGAAAGAACACAATATTCATAAATAGGACTGAGTGTAGGAATGATAATCCTAAACGGATACGATCATCATGGTTTGCGTACAACTTCCCAGCTAAAGGATCATATTTTTCGTTGGAAAAATATTGACTTGAAATATGTAAACTAAAACAAAGAAGAGGGTAACAGTTAAGCCAATGGTTTTGTTACCACAACTTTCCTCTTAAAAAGTATTAGCCACATCATCTTGAAGCTTAAAACCAACTTTATTCAAGAACCAATAAAATTGAAAAACAAAGGGAATATGAAAACACAAAACACGAATGCAATGCCTCTAACTAAATGCAAACTCTCATATCCTAAACAAAACAATACATGGTCGGGTCATGCAAAATGGAAATTCCAATGCAACCATAGAAGTTGCTACTAACCTTTGGGTGGAAGGATGTGATTATGTGAAATCAAAATAAAGTGAAAATGAAAAACCACGCAAACATACACACTGACACAAAGAAACAAGAAGTGCAATCACAATGGTTTATCACACACTACTACTCTATCAAATGAAAGATTCCAAAACAACAGTAATTACCAGGGTTGTTACCATTCAAGACTCGATGAAGCGCATTCACATACAGGCCACGAGACATGGGTTCGAATGATAATATTCTTCTAGGGAATCTGCAATAGGATCATGGGAACAACCTTTTCGGAAACTATGACAAAAAAAAAGTGATAAAAAATGATTCACATGATAATTGACACTTACATACTCACCACAATCCATACTGTCATGGGAGTGAGATTATTTGATGGATGGTGCATAAGATAGGTTAAATTGAAATATTTGACATTCATTAAAATCATTCACTAGTTCCACATCAGGGATTAAATATTTGCTTGAGGTGGGATGTAGTGTCGGAAGTTCAATAGTCAAATTAAACTTTCTTCCGTGAGGGTTGACAAACTTTACGTGAAGAAAATGAGCATCCCTCAGGAAATAGTTAACATCCCACATGATGACATTGTTAATGATAATGTGCAAGAGAATCATGAACTCACCAAAATCACAAAAATCGTCAAGGCGACATGAACCTAACATAACCATTAGTGTAGGATAAAGTGTCCAACTCACTTGACTTGAATTTAAATTCCATGGAAACATGATCAACTACTAATCAAAATAAGAGTCATTATTCAAATCATGAGATTAAAAAATTTGAGGTTGATCAGATAGATATTCAAGATTACCACAAAAATCCTGAATGATAAGCACGGCATCTTCTTGATCAAAAGAACTTATACCTGAAAGAAAATATTCGATGATCACATTAGAATATATTTGGAATTCCTTAAAATGTAAATCTTCTCATAGAAACAAAGGTTCATCCATGTGAATCAAATAATCGTTCCCCATATAATTCAAAGAAAAAGGAATCATAAGGGTCATGGTTGTCCAAGGGTCCAATTTGATTAATGGGTAAAATATCGATTGGTGAAATATCAAGATTCAAATAAGGTGGATTGGTAAGTGTGAAGCAATCACCATTGGGGGAAATATGTGAAAGAAAAATTAATTCTTCATCAACACATTTATCTACTGGTTTAGTGATCGGTTCAAGTTGAAAACATGAAACATCAAAAGCATGGGTGCACGGGACAAAAGGAATATCTAATTCTCCCTCTGGATGCTGAAATTATTTTTGATTTGGAGGACATAATGAATCAGATTCAAAATATTTCCTTGACATCCTCACTAACAAAAAAAAAATCATCTAAGAACTATCAATCCACATCCTCATCTAGGAATTCATAACAGGGATGGAGGAATATGTTAGAAAAAATTTGAAGAGATTCATTAACCAATTTCTTAAAATATGAGATAGAAGTAGTGGGTAGAGAATAACACCATTTCTTTGCACGACCATCCAATTTAAGGGTAAGAAATTGTGCAAGGATTTCTTTACAATAAACGCTGCTTGAAAAACAAAATTTAATAGAATCAATTACCTAATCAAGGATGGTTGTGTTACCCTTGCCATCAAATTTAAAATGTGACAAGTTATGAAAAATGTCCGCAGGGATTGAAAGAAGTAAAGCTTCTTAAAAACACCTTGGGATTATGATATGGGATGAAGCCATTAAAGGTGAGAGACTCAAACAAACTTCACAAGCTCAATTTCTCATCTTTCCCTCCTTCTACAGAAAAAAATGGTGACGATGTTAGATGCTTTTAAAGGGAGCTCCCTGATGTGAAGTCCCAATTAGACCTCACACCATTTAGTGTAGGAGTCCCATTCAGTCATATGGTTGAGCCACCACTAGAAAGTTTTAAAATATATGCCTTGGTTATGATTATGCACAAGAGAACACAACACCCCTTTGGGGAAGTAAGTATGTGAGCTTGGTGAGACACCCAATGCAAGGGGCATGAGGGAATATCCACAACTGGTAAAAGGAAAATGAGCCTCATGTTAGAAAAGTAATAGTACTATCCTAAAGGGGGACCCGAGAAGGATGAGAAAGACTTGTTGAATACCTAAAGATTAGTCCACATAATAAACAACAATCATGAGGGCATAACAACACTTATTCAATAATAACCATAGCTAAGCAACAAAGTAGTTCTTTAACTTAGTATGTAACTAAATCAACATATATCATACACATTATAAGAATAGTGCTACTATATCTATGATACATGTATGAAGAATTTCCATCTCATAGAGATTTTGATTAAGAGTGAAAGGTCCCAAGTACACTGTTACATGAGTGAAACACTATATTTAGTAGTGGAACATGAAGCCGCAACTTGCTTCTCCAAAGAATGATCTATCTCCTATGAACTATAATATAAGAAAAGGAAATATTCGCATAATCCAAGCCCTTAGCTTGAGTTATGAAGAGCGATTCATAAAAAGTAATAATGAAATTTGAGCTTCCTCATGACTCTTCAACTCCTAGGACTGTTTATATTCTATTCATGACTTATTACATTCCATATGTGAGTATTCACATTCTACATGTGTCCCTTGGACATCATTACACACCATTTATTATATAGGACAAATTACATATGAGATGATGGAAATATATGGAGAAAATGATAAAGCGACAAATGATCATAAAATTGATAAATAATTTACTTCCTCATGGAGCTCATTTGTAATGTATATGTGCCTTGATTTTAACTCTTTTGAGATGGCTTTGACCCAAACTAGCAAGTACCCTACATATCACATCTTCACCTCCATTGCCTCCATAGTATGGTCTTGGAGATTGACTGTACATTATCCCTTAGCCTTGAAAGTTTCATATGAGCTTTGGTGGTGTGATGGCGTGCTATAGAATAATGTCTTTGGTGACATCCAAGCCTTCCTATTCTATTGGTTTCTTAATCTGTTCAATGTACTACACAATATCCTGGAATATTATATCTCAGCATTTGATTGCTTCAAGTGTTCCTATTGTAGGCATCCCATATTTTTGTGTTAGAGACTCGAAACCATTATGCAGTTGATTATAGGAAGAAATAGTAATAATCAAATGTTCTCCAAGATGCATGAAGTTCTAATGGTGGAGTCTCAACTGAACTTTTCCTATCTCTATGACAATCTTATTTTTCTTTTCCAAATGTTGTGGAGCATCTGTAACCATGGAAGCTTACTCCCAAAGATGGTCAACTGATCTGTTTTCTACTTTTAGGAAATTTTCCACTTCATATGCTTTCTTTTGAATTCCAACGAGAGGAGCCACCACTTATTGTATAAGTATCATCTCATCATATAATTGTGCAATGGTGTCCTCCATGGGCCCTAGTCCTCTTGCATAGTTGATTGTCATTATGTGGTGTTGAAACTCTATGATGATAACCGTTGATTCTCTATCGCAATATGTTCTGCCTGTTGCTTCACTGCAACAAGTTCTTTCCTCAATTTAACATTTTCACTCAGTAGATATTTAGAGTTGTCTTGCACTAATGTGGAAAAAGAAACATTTGCCACCATGATTTCCTTAGGATTCCTTCTCCTGTTGGAAGTTATTGCCTTCTTTGTAGCAACTGATACTTGATTCTAAGGATCCTTCAAAACGTATATATGCCTCTACTACATGATCCACTTCTTAATCTGATTGAACGAGACACTACATACATCCATGACTCTATCTTTCGGTGGACGTGGGATCCCCATTTCTTCGAATGGAAGATGATCACCTGTGAGAGGTGGTTCCTTTGGGGTACCTAGTTCATCATCCATAATTTGGATGGTATCCTCTTCATCCAACTCTTCCTCTTCTATATCTTGATTCAATTTTTCTTCTTCTAGTTTTTGTGATGCTTTGTCCTCCTGGGACTGCATTTGTTGTTCCTCTTCTATCCTTCTCCTTTCCTCCTCTTCTTCTTGTTGCTTCTCGAGAAAATCATCTTGCGTCCTCTTCTCCTCTTCTGTTATAGACATTTTTGGGCACTGCAACCCGAATCATAAATGTCCATAAAACAAGGGTTCCTAAGTCCCTAAAAGTGTTGCTTCATGCCCTAAAGGAGCAAGGTTAGCTGATTACATCATCTCCCAGAATTTCTCCACAAAAAACTTCTCAGAACTGGTCAAAACTGGACCATACAGAATGCCTACTGCAGAGGGTGCGATGCATCTCACCTACTCAGTGTAAAGGGTGCGATGCATACTGGAAAACCCTTTTGTAGGGTGTGATGGGCGAGAGTGGACAAATGGCAGAGACAGTTTGCAAGGTGGATGATCATGGAATCTTCCAGAAACTTCTCCTGTGACACTTGCCTCTCTGAATTCACCCACGAATGAGTAAGAGATCATCAATCTCCAAGTGGAATCAAGAACTATCAGAGAGAGGACACTAATCAAAATCCTAGAAGCTGACTCACCCCCCTACAGTCATCTATATATGGATCCCTCATCAAAGAGATCTAGAGGCTGGAATCTTGTATCTTGTAAGGAAGTGTTGTTGGTTTCCTGGTGCAACATCATAGTTTTGGGTGATCTAAGCTTTTCATGAGGTGAAGAAGGGCTTTCATGCTGAGAGGATGACACTGGGTCAGAACAATTGGTTTTAATCCTCTTTGCTATTCTTGATATTAATAAAGCTATTCAAGTTTTCCTCCACATTCTTGTATGTTTGATCATATATGAATTTGTGTGGTCAATACATATCTGGTCCTGTATTGCTTATGATTGTAGATCTCTGTTCTTTGATAGTATTATGATGCTTTGATTCCACAAGTGCTCTTTGAGGCTGGGTAGACGAAAGAGGAGCAACAAAGATCTATTAGAAGGGAGAGGAACCAAGCAAGGAACCAAACGCAAGACTGAGGTTGGTGTCCTTTGTTCCCCTCTTATCTACTTCTCATAAAGGAAAGAAAAAGTAGTTTTAGTTTGTTTGTTTCTAAGACAGCTACCAGTCTTAGTGGGACTAGCAGCTCCGAGTGGACACTAGATTTCCCGACAACAAAATGGCGACTCCACTGGGGAGCGAATAGATTGTTTGCTTGTCTATATTTGTTTGTTTTATAAACTTACAGACAGAGCCTGAAGTCAAGCCAGCTAGCCTTCGAACTCCATTTTCTATGCAAGTGCAAAGTAGATCAATGCTACGTCAGTCTATCTCCAGGTTTTGTTTATAAATTGAACAATTGATTTGCAAACATTCTAATTGCCCTGGTGGTGGCTCTAGTAACCTCATTAGATCAACCCCTATGATTTATATTTACTGAACATCACTTGCTCAACCTAAATCCCTGAACAAAGCTACAAACTGTGACCAAAGACCAAGTAAAAGTCTTGCACTGGTACCATCACACCCTCTCTTCAAGGAATTTTGTATGCATCGCACCTCCCATGTGCAGTAGGTGGGATGCATACTGGATTCCCTGTGTAACAGGTGTGATAATTAGAAAAGGTTAATTTTGCCTTCAGACTTTGGTTTTTCTTCAATCTCTTTAGCTTTATTAAGGAGTTTTGCTGTTCGTGATCAATATCCCACTATGGAAACCCACTTCCTTTCCATCATTCCACCTCCATCGTGCAAAGAACTGTGAATGCTTTTATGTATTGTGCACCATTTACAGTTCTCTTTTAACAAGAAGTAGCGTAATCAAACTGTCGTTTCTTAATCTGGAAGTGTCACAAGTATCGTTTTCAGTCATAGAAGAGAATACTATTGTTCTTGATGGTCGATTATACTATTACTCTTGTATTTTATTTTATTTGAATTAGTAGTTTTTCAAGTGTCGAAAACAATTTTCAATTCAAAATTGCAAAGTGTCGTTGTTATCTTCCTTTCGTATTTTGAAGAAAAAATTGTTTGTACTGTCACTTTGAAAAGATAATTCAAATTTGTACTTAGCATTCTTTTTGTCATTCACACATTAAGAAGGCTCAAAACAAATACATGCATGTGCATTTGCATTTAGACTGCTTATTGTTTTGATTTAGGACAGTGCATCTAGTGTGTGCTTTGTGCTCTATGTTGAAAGAATCTCATTTCTCTTTCCTTAGTAGCTAGGATTTTCATTGCAAAAAGAAGATTAAACGATTGTTTATGATCTTAGATTGCATTTTAGGAATTGTATATCTACATCACGCAGTGAACCTGAAAGGAAAATTTCTTAAGCAAAATCAACTGTAAAATAAATTCAATGAACATAAAAACACTTTGGAACCTAACGCACAACATTTAGAAGTCTAGGCCAGAGACATATTCTTGTGTCATAAAGCCTGGTAACTATTGCTTTCATTGCTAGTTCGGTGATTCCTCCTCTTTGAGACAACAAGTGCCAGCACGGACTTGTGCTTCCACGTATCGTCGAGTATATATTGGGAGACTACAATAGGCTATATCCTTTATCCTTAGGAAGCCATGTCTGCCGCCCTATTGATCACAATGCACTGAACACAACATTCAGGAATATTGACTTTTGTACCGTAAAAAGTATTCTGCAATTTTGTGATTGGTTTGGTAATCCCTCTGTCTAGATTTCTAGAGTAATCTCTTTCGCTCCTTTTCAGACTCATTAAAGGAAAAGGTTAGTCTGAGCACTTGTCACTTCAGGCTCATTAAAAATTGAAGGGGACTAGAGTCATCTTTTTCTTTTTTTCAACTTTTACAAATTGAAAAAATAAGTTCTGTCAAAGCGTCTAAAATTTATTTTAATCGAAATAACATCACCATTCCCTCATTGGTCTTAGGTTGAGAAAAATGGAGTCCACCAACCAAGGATTTCCCCTTGGAGGAAATCCTAGTCCTTTGTCCTCTTGGGGAGATGTTGGCACACCCCATATGGCCACATTGTCACTTCCAGGATTGACGATTAGCTTGCCCATATGGCTCTTCTCGATCTTCGTCATTCAGAATACCTCGATTCCTGAACAATCAAGTCAACAACTAGATGATACTAGAGTTATCCCCCGACCTTCTACTTCGTCCATTTCTCCCTCTCCTCCTTCCTCTTCACTTGATGAAGCTGGTAAAGCTGAAAATTAAGTGACTAAGAAGGAGAAGAAGGGGAAGGAGAAGAAGGAAAAGAAGAAGAAGGAGCCAAAGGAAAAAAGGGGCAACCATGCATCGTCTCACGAAAATACACACACTGCACCGTCCAATCCTAAATCTCCATGTTTCATTTGCAAAGGTGACCACTATCATCTAGATTGTCCTTATATCCCTCGGATCTTAAGGGACTCATCTCCTTGTTTACACAATCTAGTGTCATCAACCTCTGATCACGTTGAAAGTACACCGTCAACTAGTGAAAGTGAAGTATCTAGACAGAAAAGGAAATGTAAATTTCCTTGTAAACTGTGTGAAGGCGATCATGTCGTCCACCGTTGTCCCTTCCTAGATGAAGCTAAAAGATTTTTGGATAACCATCCGGTTTCACTGCTACAGCTTCCTCTTGGATATAAGAAACTCTTGCCAAGTCCATCACTGGTTGAAAATATGACTGACACGCCATTGTGGTCAGTCGAAGTGTCTATCATTGAAGATAAACCCTCTGAATCCATACTAGAAGAAAGTCAAAAGGTCGAGGTGGCAGTTGACCCAGTCTTGCCTTCAGAAGGTCCATCTTCAAATTATACAATCACCGAAGAGAATGAGAACAACACTGTTCAAATTATTTTCATAAACACAGACAGAAATGAACATGGGGGCAATCTACCCATTCCTTTACCATAGCAAGGAAGTTCTTCAGAGTCATATCTGGCCATGTATTCAGTCCCACCTCCAAGCAACCTAGTCGTTTCCTTTGATTCGAATCTACTAGGCAAACCCCGTCTACCGTCTAATGTTCCATTCCGAATCATTGTACAAGCATACATAATGGTCATGGTCGATACTATCATAGATGAAGGGGCTTCTGTGAGTATCCTTTCCTCGACTGCTTGGAAAGCATTTGGTTTGCCATCACTTCTGCCTAAGATGAGAAATCTGACAGGCTTCGACAAAGGAACCAGTCGACCGTTAGGTATCCTTCCCAATGTGCCCATAACGTTGAGAAGGAAAACTGTTTATATGAATGTAATGGTAGTCCAAGGACCTCTAGACCATAATCTACTCCTTGGGCACGACTATATTTATAGCATGGGATCCATTGTCTCCTCACTCTTTAGAGTAATGTGTTTTCCGCACGAAGGCCGAGTGGTCCAGCTCGTAGAAAAACTTTCATTCCCCAGCTCACACATAGTTATTAGTCAAATGCCATCCCTAAATGGTCTTTTCACGCAAGGACTGTCTCATCAATCTCCAGTCCATCCACCTGAAGAACGCGAGTAATTCGGGAGGACATGACTGAAACCCAGGGGGCATGCACCTTGTCTTGTTCTGGCAGGAAAACTCTAGGCATAGAGTAGGTTTTCGCAAAGTATATATGACTAGTCTGATACCTGTCCACATAGGAAGAGGAAATTAGACCGGAATAAGATTCCCTCGTCAAGGTTAGTTAGTGGAGCCTTTTTCCAAATGGACTAAGCCAAGAAGTGTTTCTATCTGCTATGTGGATGGAAATTGTCTTGTAAATGCGATAACTTCTATATGGTGGCCTGGAAATCTTTCACTATACCTGGGGGCATGTGAACCTTTTTGCGCGCAAGTGAAGAACAACCATTTATTTTCTTATTTTGTAGATTCTCAAACCATTTAAACTCATAGGATTGGTCGTTCCTAGCTTGCATAAAGAAAGGATGCGGGGCAAAGCTTCGAAATGTGCAAGCTCCATAAAAAGTGGAATCTATCGATGAGATATCCTTATTATATGACTGGCACGAGCAATTTTTTTGTAAAGTTCAAGCTCATTAAAAATTAAACCTAAGCAATGAGAAAATGTTTCCCCTAGAGTTTAAGCTCATTAAAAAATGGACCAATTTCCAGTAAATAACCATTGTGAATGCATTATCATCATCTTTTGAGCCTTGGTTGTGTTCTCATCATCACCTCCACTCTGTTTTAGCCGATCATATGCCTCCATTTGATTGTTTACCCTTTTGAGGAACATCTACGATGAGTGATTCTGTTAGCCATCCTTGTGACACTGTCGTGATTGGAAAATTCCAAACCTTACCTGGAATCATTTGTTACCCGAAACTATCACTTGTTCATCAAAAAACGAGTCTCTTTTAAGCTCTTTTCACCTGACTCATAAAATATGAAAATATTGCTGAGTGATTGGCCTCTCCAGCTCATTAAAGTCATCAGAAGTGCTATCCCTTCTCTATATTTTAATCTTTTTGGACCTGAGGGATTATTGCACAAAAAGATCGAGCACTTGTCTTGTTTGGCTTGTTAAAACTATCGAAAATTCATCCCTTTCATATTATTTTATACTTTTTCAGACATAAGGGATTATATGACAAAAAAGGATTATGGGATTTTCCTTTCCATCCCTTTTTAGACTCTCTAAAATTGAAAAAGGACCGAGTTATCATTGTCGTTAAACTCATTAAAATCAATAGCAACAAACTTGTACAAATGGATGAGAATGAGTTTTACTGTCACTAGGCTCGTTAAAACATAGCGACGGGTTCACCCGAAGGGTGAATTATAGAACAAGCATATGTTATCCTCCTCAAGCTAGATAAAAATAAAGAGGCATTGGTCAGCAATGATTGGGGAAAAACTGGGAATAAAACTTGAAGAAACTTTATTGGTAGCAAGTCACTCTTGAACATGACACTTTCACTCCACATCTGAGTCGAGTTGGGTTATTCCGTTCATCGGTCATATCACCATTGGTCCATCGCACCATCCATATTTGGCTTTAATGCTACCAATTCATTTCAATGTCGCCGGTATGTTCAAGAGAAGTCACTCAGAGAATTCACCTGTGTCTCATCCATTGCAATACATTCACGCTCCATTCTTTCATGACCGCCACCTTGAACCCTGTATCATCAGATCGTTTTCACCTCCAAAATCATTTACTTCATTCTATGTCGTAGATGTGGGATTCATTAAGGCCCTCCTATGACGGGTCGCTTCTTTTAGACATCAACTCATTATCCAAGAAGTCGACCTAGGAACAACCCTTTCAGTACTTTGAAGCCTACATGCCTCAATGACAAGTTTCTCACTTTCGGCCACAGGTTTACATCAACAGCCTTCGATCGAGAGATTTTTCATGGTGTTCGACGCCAAGTCCCATTTTCACACCAAACGAATTGTACTGTAGTATCTTGAGGGTAATCATCATTATTAGTGATCCCTCTCGCGCTTGTTAACAACTTACATCATTGGCTGGTAATCAGGCGATGTCTTTCCATGTTCGACTCCAGAACATCCTTCACATGGATCGACTTGTACTCCGAGTGAAGATTGAACGAGTTTGAAGACCTCGGATCTAGTTTCATCCATTCGGGCTGCGATATATTCAGGAATATAAAGATATCAAATTTACATCATTGTCAAATAGATGATCATCCGAATCAAAGGATGATGACTCTGTTGACAATAATACTGAGAGGGGGGGTGAATCAGTATTATCTAATTCTTTTACCAAATCTTTCTTATTTATACTTTGAATTATTTTTGCATACCAATACCATAAATAATGAGCATGAACAAGAAAATCAGACAGTCACATCAAAGAACACCAGATATAAGGTGGAAACCCAATGTGGGTGAAAACCACCTGCTGCAATATGTCTCTATCTTCTTTCAAATTAGAAACTCCTTTTACAATGGTCTTGTACTGGTGCAGACCTTTACCAGTACACAGGCTGCAACCTGCTGAGAGCTACAACTCTCTCTCGTTTTTCAGTCTCTCCTGAAAGGGAGCTACAACCCCTACTTCTTTTCAAGGACCACTTTTCATAAATTTTCAAACTGGATCCATATACATCAAATGATCATCAAGTACATGTAAATTATACAGTCAGCTGTAATAACCAGATCAACAATGACAGAACAGAACCCAGAACACCTTTCCAACAGAAAAATTCAACCAACAGAAGATCTTAACACAGATACGCGGTTTTTCTTTTACTGGCCTGTGTTGCTACGCAGTTCACCTTCTGCTTCTCTGCGTATACCCGCAGATCTCCTTCTTCTGGACTGCGTGGCCACGCTCTGCTCCTTTTACTGAACCGCATACCGTACGCACCCAAAAACAGTATCGCGCCGCGTACTTCTCAGAAAGTACGCACTCAGAAAAATAATCACGCCGCGTGCTGCTACAGAAAGCACGCACCTGAACCACTGTTGCCCTGCGTACCTACGCACTGAGCCTTCGCCGCTTCTACGTACCCACGCACAGAACCTTCGGCGCCTCTGCGTACCCCCGCACTGAACCTTTCAGCGCCTCTGCGTACCCCCGCACTGAACCTTCGGCGCCTCTGCATACCCACGCACTGAACCTTCGGTGCCTCTGCGTATCTTGGACTAGGGCTAAAAAAAAAAAACTCAGATGCTCAGATCTGAACTTGTGCTCAAGAGATCACCCTTCGCCAATTCGCTTCTGACTTCTCCTTTATAAATCAATCTTTTTAAGAACCGAGAACCCAATAGATCAGATCTTAAGATATTCAAAGACACGAAAGATACACAAGCCAAATGATCTCCTTTGCTTTATATAGGCTAGCTCTTCCTCAAATCAAGGATCATGGGGCTCAATAATAATAATAAAATAATCAATACCGCGGGCCAAAACCATGATAACCCAATACTGTTGGCTAAATACCATGAGAAACCCCACGTGTGGGCGCTTAACTGCCTTGGAATGTGTGCACTGGGGTACGCACCTCATGGATGGGTAATACGCGTATTTGGACGC
>APFE030285754.1:78931-104627 GCA_000404065.3 Pinus taeda
AATGGGTGACCCGCGTATTGGGACGCGGTCCCTGCACGGCATACCTGCGGGTATGCCCCTCCTGAACTGTTCTCCTGCGTACTTCTTTATTTTCATCAAAATGAGAGCCATGCCATGGGTGTTTGCCATCAAGTACAACATCTGAAATCATACTAGAACCATAATGCCAACAGACTCCTTCCGAATCATCAGTCTGCTACACAGACGGTTGTCTGTCCTATGTACATGAAAATGAATTTATAAAGATGAGCATGGGAATGCCTGCCTTAGCTAGACCATGAAAAATATTATGAAGATAATGTATTGTATTGTATCTCATTACAGGTCGTCTTCCAGCTCGAAAAAACTTCAGAGCCTCATGATAAAGTATTTCACCCGACATCAAAAGATTAATGACCTCATGCTTTAGGGGGCAACTGTTATAGACAATTTTGGGCACTGCAACCCCAATCATAAATGTGCATAAACCAAGGGATCCTAAATCCCTAAAAGTGTTGCTTCATTCCCTAAAGAAACAAGGTCAGCTAATTACATCATCTCCTAGAAGTTCTCCACAGAAAACTACTCAGAACTGGTCAAAACTGGACCATACCAAATGCCTAGTGCAGAGGGTGTGATGCATCTCACCTACTCAGTGTAAAGGGTGCGATGCATACTAGAAAGCCCTTTTGTTGGGTGCAATGGGCGAGAGTGGACAAATGGTAGAGACAATTTGCAAGGTGGATGACCATGGAATATTCCAGAAACTTCTCCTCTGACACTTGCCTCTCTGAATTCGCCCAAGGATGAGTAAGAGATCATCAATATCCAAGTGGAATCAAGAATTATCAGAGAGAGGACACTAATCAAAATCCTAGAAGCTGACTCACCCCCCTACAATCATCTATATATGGATCCCTTATCATAGAGATCCAGAGGCTAGAATCTTGTATCTTGTAAGGAAGTGCTGTTGGTTTCCTGGTGCAACATCATAGTGTTGGGTGATCTAATCTTTTCATGAGGTGAAGAAGGTCTTTCCTGCTGAGAGGATGATGCTGGGTTAGAACAATTGGTTGTAATCCTCTTTGCTATTCTTGATATTCATAAAGCTATTCAAGTTTTCCTCCACATTCTTGTATGTTTGATGATATATGCATTTGTGTGGTCAATACATATCTGGTCCTGTATTGCTTATGATTGTAGATCTCTGTCCTTTGATAGTATTATGCTGCTTTGATTCCACAGGTGCTCTTTGAAGCTGGGTAGATGAAAGAAGAGCAACAAAGATATGTCAGAAGGGAGAGGAACCAAGCAAGGAACCAAGCGCAAGACTGAGGTTGGTGTCCTTTGTTCCCCTCTTATCTACTTATCATAAAGGAAAGCGAAAGTAGTTTTAGTTTGTTTGTTTATAAGACTACTACCAGTCTTAGTGGGACTAGCAGGTCCGAGTGGACACTAGATTTCCTAATAACATCTTCTTCTACTTTTCTCCTATCCTCTTCTTCTTGAATAACTCTCGTGTTCAAAGGCTCAACTTTTGACTTCCTGCTACTCTCACCTATCGAATCATATCTGATCTTTTTTTAGGAGCTACTTTCCTTGCTTGTGGGGTTATCTATTCTTCCCCCTGGACCTACATGTCTTGAGCTGGTGGATCTTGGGATGAACTGGTATTCACTACTAGATGTGTTTTTTTAACTGCATTATACCAATTCTTCAAATTTTCATCTTCTGCTATGGACATCGATGAATACCCCGTATTAAAACCGATCCTTTCACAATGTTTCCCACACACTCTCTTGGGATCATATCCATGAAAGTATTTAGTGGCGAAGTGAGAGTGCCCCAATTCTTATATTTATGTTGCTTTCACCTTGTGGCTCTTCAACTCATATAATCTGATCTTCAGTGGGAATGCGGGCCAAGGGGATTTCTTCCTCCCATGTAGAACTCCCACCAATCCCTTGTCCAACTGATTTTATACATTCTGCATGACCACCTTATTTGGAAAAAATCATGGCATGTGATGAGGGGATATTTGACAACCAAAACATCTTATGTATGTTCCCTTAAGTGCTGCAAACCTATTAGGTCCCTATAATATTAGTGATCCAAATTACTATTATCGTTGTATCCCTTATTGTTATTATTGTACCCCTTAAAATCCCTCTATTGTTATTTTTGTGCCTTTATATTATTATTGTTAGGTTGGCTTGGTTATATTGTTATCTTGTAGATTCCTATATAGAAAGGAGGTTTTGTCATTTGAATTATCCAAGAATTGTTCATTTCTGTAATGTTAAGGAGGTTGCCCCCTCGAAGAGGCTTATTTTTAAGGCATTGATCTATCTTTTCTATCTTTTTGTGAGCTGGTTTCATAACATTTGGTATCAGATCTTTCAATTCTAGGGTTTTGCTACTCTAAATAGGTCACCATGCCATTTTCTCTATAAATATATTATATATATATATATATATATATATATAATATATATATATATATATATATATATATATATATATATATATATATATATATATATATATATATTTTGCAGTGTTTCAAAATCTAAAAAAACCATTTGGGCCAAAATAGTTTTGAACTTTGGGTCCAAATTTCAGATATTTTATCGCTATATTTGCAGAGATATGATCTGAGGAAAGTAGCATTTTTGCAAACTCCTAAATTACATTCCAAAGAGGCGACCTGGGGAAAATCGTCATAACTTTTGTTTTGAGCATCAGATTGAAATGTCGCAAGAAGTTTCAGAAAGAGGACGACCTCTAATTTTCTATGTATCAGTTTCAGGTACTAAGTTTTATAGACATATTTGGGCACATCAACCCCAACTCACATGTCGATGATATTAGGGTTCATCAACCACTAATATAGCTGTTTTATGCCCTAAAGAAACTTAGTCATCTGAATGCCTCATTCCCAAAAAGTTCCAATACAAAATTCATCTAGAAAGTGCCTCAAAGGGATCATTACAGAAAGCCCTATCTTAGGATGCATGCATAGTAGGTGCCACACTGTCCAAGTGCTATGCATCACAGATAGGCCCTCTTTAGGGTGCAATGATCGAACTTAGACAAAATTCTGGGAGAGTTTGAAGAATCAATTACTCATGGAAACATATAGAAGCTTCTCTAGTGCCACCTGCCCCTTTGAGTTCACCTAGGGATGACTAAAGGAATTAGGAAATATCCACCTATTCCCCTCTTTCATGGAACCAATTCCTAAAAATAGAAACACATTCATCATCCTCATTGATGATCAACCTCCTTCACTCATCTATAAATGGATCCCTCATCTAAGAGATCTGGAGGCTGAATATTTCTGAGTGATAAGGAAGTGCTGATGGTTTTAGTACTGAGGCAAAGTATTGTTGTAATGTCAGAATTTCTTACTGTTCATGAGGCGAAGAAGGTTTGAAGCTGGGAGGATGGCACTAGATCGAACTTATGGGTTGTAATCCTCTTTTCTACGAATAAAGCTTCTCAGGATTTTTCCCCTATGTTTGAGAAATCTTCTAATGCATTCATATTTTTATCATACTTCCGATTCTGTGATGTTTATGAATTATGGATCATTATTCTTTGATGGGTCTATGTTTTTGTAATTGCACTGGTACTCTCCAAGCATGTTAAGTACGGGGAGGAGTAATGATATCGGCCAAAGCATAGAGAGATCAAATGAGGAATCAAGAAAAAGTTACAGGTTGACTCCTCATAATCTTTCTCTTATCTATCAATCATAGGAAAAATAATGAATTGTTTTAACTGTTGTTCCTAGATTAGCTACCAAACCTAGAGGGTTAACATTTCTTAGAAATACTAATTTTCCCGAAAAAAAATTGGTGACTCCATTGGGGAACATTTTTCCCTTTCTGGTAGCTTAGTAGCTTCTTAGAAAATTCCACTACACTTTACTTGCTGTTGTTCATTGAAATCAAGCTTAATCCACTGAAATTTGAACCAAATTTGAGCCAAAAACATCTTCAGAATCACTCACTGTGACCATCGCACTGTCCTAAACCGTGACCTACTATGCATAGTAGTTCTCGAATAGACAAAGTGCTATGCATTGCACTGTCTATCACTATAGTCTACGATGATTGACTGAAGCTCAATTTTCCCATCTAAGAATTGAGGTTTTTGACCATTCTCCATCTTTGTTTGATTGCTTGTTGAACATGAATGATGTCTCATCACTGAAGCCAAATTTTATCACTTAATTCAGCCTTGTTTAGATTATGATTGGTGAATTTCTTTATGTATTTGTTTTTTCATTGCAATCTATTGTCAAAAATAGTGTTGATCGATTGTCGCTTCAATAGAAAAAGTGTCATAAAGTCTTCAATTTTCGTCGAAAAAGTGAAGTGTTGTAAATATATTCCTTCATAGCTAATCGTTTAAACTATTTTTTGTGCATTCAAAGTGTCAAAAAGTTTTTATTTCTTCAAGCCTGAAAGTGTCGTTTAAGTCTTCCTTTCTCTCTTTGAAAAAAAAATTGTCGAAAATTGCCATTTTGTGTGAATCATTTATGCATTTAGTTTTCCTTGTTGTCTCATTCACATTAAGGGAAGCTGAAAACGAATACATGCATTTGCATTTTAGAATTTTGGTTTGTGTGCTCAAAAGAATGACTTAGGGAATTGCACTAGTGTGTTCTCTTTGATATTTTCTCAAAAGTACTTCTATGTTGTATCCCTTGTAGTTAGGATTTTCATTGTTGAAAATAAACGAAAAGATTGCTTATCATTCTAGATGCATCTTTAGGGATTTTAGAACACATTTTACGGTGAAACCTCAAAGGCAAACTTTTAAGAAATATCAACTTAAAATGAACATCAATTAACTTAACAACGCTTTGGAATTTAACACAACACATCTAGAAGTCTAAGCTAGAGACGTGTTCTGGCGTCTTTAAAACTAGTGGCTATCATTTTCGCTGAAGGTTGGGTGATTCCTCCTCTTTGATATGACAAGTGCTAGTATGGACTTGTGCTCCCTGTACCGTCGCGTATATAGTGGGAGAGCCTAATAGGCTTAAATCCTTTATCCCTAGGAAGCTACGTCTGCCACCTTACCAATCACAATGCATTGAACACAACATTCGGGAAGACTGACTGTCGTACATTAAGTCCTTGGTAATTTCTCTTTAATTTACCCCTAAGGTGTATATTGCAGTTTTGTGATTTTTTTGGTAAATCCTCTTGTCTAGAGTCTCCAGAGTAGTCACTTTCATTCCCTTTCGACTCTATAAAAGTAAAAAGATCATCTGAGCACTTGTCCTTTCAAGCTCATTAAAAATCGAAGGCAACTAGAGTCATCTTTAGATTTTTCTTGACTCTTTAAAATTGAAAAATCCAAGTTGTGTCCAAATGTCGTTAAAATTAATTAACTACGAATAACATCCTTTTCCCTTAGTTGAGTTTTAAGTTGATCAAGTAATCTGCAATTGTGGAAGAAATTCAATTCAAACCCTGCCGTTTGCAGAGATTAGCGAGTCAACCATCTTTGCCACCTGAAGCAACACCAATTCGGACAAAGCGGTCTCGTTTAACTGAGTCTAGTTCATCTAGATTGTTTGAAACATCTTTTTCAACATCTTCAGGGACTCAAGTTACTCCAATTATTTCTGGTACATCTGCCTTTAAAGAGGAAATTTCACAGTTACCCGAGGACATTGGTACTGATCCTAGTGTAACAGTAACCAAGGTTGCCCAACAACAAATTGATCCTCAATTTGAAATTGCTCAACCAAGAAGTACTTTTGAACCTAAAACAACTCCATTAGAGTTGGTCCAAAACCTAACCCAGTTCAAATCGAGGTTACATCTAAACCAGGAGTTGTTCAAAAACCTCCCTTTGAGACTGTAGTTCAATTACCTTAGCATCTAGACTTTGAATTTCAACATCCAGAAGTTGTTACCCCTCTGACATCAGTCACTGTAGAAACTACACCTTCTTCAACACAAGATATCTTTTTCAGACCTGATGGTCAACCTCTTCCACCTGGTTTTATTGCCATCGAGGAGATAATAGAGGATTCGACATATGGCACCCGTTTCATTTTGGAACTAGGATTAAGCTTTATCCTGCTGCTCCTGATTACTTTTCTTCCTTTAATCATGCTTCGTCGCAAGTTCTCGTCAAATCTTTAGGACAACTTCTGGATTAGTTAACTATGTATGAACAACCATCAACATCTAAGACTCTATCATTTGATGCAGCAAAAACAGAATCTTCTTCTATCACTCCTTCAATGTTTTCTACCACACCTGAGTCACACCTATATGATGGATCATCCATTATGATCGGTTACCAATCATTGTTTGGAACCCACTCAGGGGTTGCTTCTACACCATGGTCAACACCCATTTACTCGTTTGGAATTTTACCTGGATTTTCTCACATGGGAACTCAACAATTTGATCTTGCACATCAGTATCAATTTAGACAATCTAGCTATCAAAGACTGATGTATCCATTAAACACTGGATTACCGCCATATGGAGAGGAATATGCTTACTCACCGTTTCCTCCTTCTTCCGGGGGACAACCATATGGTAGTTTCCCACAGTATTCATATCAAACTAGAGTTAGAGTTTGTCAATGGAAACTAGTACTCCCAGATCAACCAAGGCTGGTGTATCAAACACAACCAGTGCAAACTGTGTCTAATATTCCTACTAATCCTGATGTTACTACTGTGCCATAGTCACAAGCTCAATCTATTGCATCTCAACCGGTACAAACTGATCCTTCTTCCTTGCAACCTCAAGTTTCAAGGAAAGAGGGTCAATTTTCTCAAGTTTTTATACAACAACTGCTTCTTTTTGGAGGTCAACAACAACCTCAGGTTAGTGTACCCTTATCCGGAATAACCCAGGCATACATTGGTATAGTTGATCCACAGCTTGGTCAATCTTTCAATACTGGGCAACAACAGTCGGTTCAACAACCATGGCTGTCGCAATTTCAACAACCTCAATTCCAGTAGTCCCAACCCCAGTTTGGACTTAGTTCACAAGCTCAAACTAGTTTTGGTCAATATCAAGCTTACTAAGGATATGGGCAACAAGGCTTTATAGGTTATGGACAACCACATTTCCAAACTAGTTATCAACAACTGCCTTATACTGGTTATGTCCAACAACCTTATCAAGATTACCATATGCAGATGCCCTACACTGGTATGCAAAGACCTAGTACACAAGTGATTCCATCATATCTTGGGTATGCTCAACCTGACTTGAATCAACAATTGCCATTTGTAGCAACTTTAGAACTACCTGATTTAAACTAGTTCACTAATGATCCAATTGCACATGTGTTTTGGTGGCCGGTGATTCCACATAAATTGCCATCTAACATTCCAAAGTTTAATGGAAATCCAAGAGAAGACCCTTCGAATAATGTAAATGACTTCTTTTCATTTATGGTGTTCATCCAACACTTTGAATGATGATTCGATCAGGCTTCGTCTTTTCCAAAGAATGCTTACTGGTCTAGCTGCTAAATGGTATATTGAATTACCCAGAGCTTCTTTTGATAACTTCACCATTCTAGCCACTACCTTTCTGACCCACTTCCAGTTACCCATCAGGTATGAGACCGGAACAAAACTCTTGACCAACTTTAAATAGACTATCTCCACTCACATATCAAATCATATTCATGAGTGGCAGCATCATCGTTGAATGGTTAAAACATATGTTCCTCATAAGCTTTTAGCGTAGTGGTTCATAAAGTCCTTCCTGCCATTAATCACTGAGGATGTGCCAAAAGGAGGAGTTGTCATAGAAGAGGAAGTTATTTCTCATGCCCAATATTTGGATTTAATTTACACACAATTAGGCACACTCTATGACAAAATTCTTGATGCACCTAGACTAGCTTTCACCATTCCACCACCTCCAAAATCAAGTAGGGACTCTCATGCCGAGGACGGTGTGATCGGTTCCTCGATCACAAAAATGGAAAGAGGACCATTTGGACAAACTCTAGCCATTTCCATTGAAAATGCAAATCAATCTGAAAACACTCTTGCCTCAAAGATTAATGCCGTGTCATCTAACAAAGGCAAAAATCCAAAGCAACCAGGAGGTAAGAAAAAGGAAAGAATAACAAGAAGAAATAGGAGAATCCCACTCCTAAAAAATCATCTGAATCCCCTACTACAGCTAGGAAACCTCATTATCCATGTCTGATATGCAATGATGAGCATTTTACAAGAGATTGTCCACATTGATCTAAGGTCTCTCAACTTTTAAAGGCTTCAAATACCTCAGCAGTGTTGACAAATCCATATATGAACCCAGAAACACATTTGGTCGCCACTAATAATTCTTCCACATCCCAAGTACTTATGTTGTCTATTGCAAATACAAAAAATGATGTTTTGGTGTCAACAAGGAATAAAGATTATGGAAATTTGTCGTCGTAAAATAACCAAGCTACTGATCAACCTAGTATGTTGACAATGACTTCACTAGCAGTTGTCCCACTAGTTATCCCTAAATTAAAAATAAAGCCACCAAAGGGAGTTGTACACAAATCAACATTCAATCCTCATGCTTGAGTAGCTCAAAACTATAACATAGTAGAAGATCTTGCTCAATCACCTTCTGCTATGTCAACACTCGAAGTGTTGCAAAACTGTCCCTCCCAAAAACAGGCTTTATTGTCAGCAATATGTGGAATAGATCCTGTGGATTCTAATCTTGTGGTTTTTAACCATATAGGATATACACCACAGTTACCAGCGCAACTAGCCTTCCTAATCCAAGTAAAAGCTCTCAATAAAAATGTTCATCGAACTATTATTGATGAGGGGGCATCTTCTTGCATTATGTCTATGAACTACTGGAAAACTCTTGGTTCACCAACCTTGTCACCATCACCAATGACATTAAAGGCTTTCGATGGAAGAACATACAATCCATATGGGATTTTGAGTAACTTTCAAATTGATCTAGGGGAAAAAATAGTAAATGTTGAAGTCGAGGTCATTGATGGACTCCTTGATTACAACATTTTGCTGGGAAGGCCTTAGGTATATGCTATGGCTGCTATTGTTTCCACCTTCTTTTCAATGATTGCATTTCCCTTCAAAGGTGGAATCATAGTCATCGATCATCTAGCCTTCTTTGCTAATAGTTCACAGGCTACAGGAAGCATTCCATTAATACATGGAAATTCGTGATCACTTCAAAATGTTGGAGTAGGTCTTCTAAAAGATCCTCCCTTGATGGGTACTTTTTCCCTTCTATCACCATTTGGTTTCGTGGAAGTGGCGAGAGTGGAAACCTGCAACATGATTTCTTCTACGTCATATGATTTTAAGAATAATTCCAACTGTTTTGAAAGTGATGATTATCGCAGGGCGATGCCGCCAAGCCCCATCGAATCATTATAGCAATCAATCTATTGGGCTTGTGCGGCGAACCCTAATCCACACTCAATAGTTGTATGGGTAGATAGGTCTTTAGAATATGGCACCTCTTCGGATCCTTTTTCTCGTATACATTCTATGGATGAAGGAATCGTACAATCAATGATGATAGGAGAGACGCCGTGAGAATATTATCATCATCGCTCCCACCTTCAATATGACAATGAAGATTGTTCAAATGAACTCAATCACCCATTAGTCATTGATTTCTTGTTGAATTCTACAAATACTGTAGATTCTAAGCACAATCTGTCAAACATAGAAGAAAAAATTTCTATAAACATTTCGACGAAGCCCAACATTGTTGAAAATATTCATGTCGGCAAATCTTGTTCTCCAATGGAACTAGATAATTACAGTGCTCTTTTTTATGAATTTCGAGATATCTTTGCATGATGTTATAAGGAAATGTCAGGCATTGACTCAAGTATTGTTGAACATGAGATCAAAATATATCCTAATGTCAAGCTAGTACGACAATGGCTTCGACCTATTCATTCTAAGAAAGTTGTTGCCATTAAAGCAGAGGCTGAAATTTTTTTTCCGTGCTGGCTTCATTTTTCCTGTACCTCTTACTGACTGGGTATCTAATATTGTTCCAGTGATGAAGAAACATGGGACAATTCGAGTGTGCGTCAATTATAGGGACGTAAACCAAGCATGTCCAAAGGAAAACTATCCTACACCTTTTATCAACCAAATTATTGACGAATGTGCCAGATGTGAAATCTTTTCATTCATGGATGGATTTATGGCTACAATCAAATCAATATCTGCCCACAAGACCAATCAAAAACTGCATTTATATGTCCGTGGGGTACATTTTCATATCAAAAATTACCCTTTGGTTTGAAGAATGTAGGGGCTACATTTCAGAGGGTGATTAATTATGCCTTCCATGACATCAAACACATTGTTCAACCATATTTTGATGATCTTCCTAATCATTCGCGAAAACAGACTGATCGCCGCAACATTTGAGAGAAACCTTTTTATGTTGTCGACACTACAAAATAAGACTCAATCCACACAAATGTGTGTTTTGTGTTGGATCTGGTCAATTGCTGAGCTTCGTAGTTTCAAAATATGGAATTTTACTTGATCCCATAAAGGTTCAGGCAATTCTTGACATGCCTCCACCTTCAAATTTGTTACAGATTCAGAGACTTCAAGGGAAGGCAAAATTTCTGAGGAGGTTCATTCCAAATTAGGTCGAATTAGCTAAAGGTTATACACGTCTATTGAATAAAGGGGTACCCTTCCATTGGGACTAGGTTGTGTAAGCTTCCTTTGATTCTCTCAAAGATTCCCTGATTAAAGCATCATTAATGTATGCCGCCAACTATCAAAAAGACTTTTACCTCTATCTCGCCACTGCAGATACAACCATTAGAATGGTTTTAGTGCAAGAGGAAAGTGGAACTGAACATCCTATATATTATTTGAGTCATAATCTTAATGATAGAAAAAGAAAATATTCATACGTTGAAAATTTATTCTTAGCTGTTGTTCAAGCGGTGCAGTGATTTCGACATTACATCTTCCTTCGCAAAACTACCATTATATCAAATTGCAACCCTATGACATACATCATGTCACGCCAATTACTGGGGGAAATATTCTAAATGGATAGTTATCTTGCAGGAGTTTGATTTGGAGTTCATCAAATCCAAATCAAAGCAATCTCTTATATTTGCTGAGCTACTTTGCGACCTTCCCTCGTCCTCCAATGGTTTAATATCAGAAGCATCAATCTCGGATGAGTCTCTATTTCTGATATCGTCAAGTGATCCATGGTATGGGGATATACTGGTCTATCTCCAAACCCAAGCTTTTAGGCCTAACACCTCTCACTCTGAACATCGACGTAGTCGATACCAAGCCAAATATTATCTAATCGTTGGTGATACACTTTATAGTCATGGTGTCAATACAATCTTACATAGGTGTCTCACTCATGAGGAGGCTGAAAAAGCTTTGAATGAATGTCATTCAGGTGCTTGTGGGGGACATTTATCTGGCTACACAACTACAAAAAAAATCCTGCGAGCTAGTTACTTCTGGCCATATATATTTAAATATTGCATACTTGCTATCAGGAAGTGCCATGCTTGTCAAATATTTTATCATAAAACTAGATTACCACCTGCACCAATGCATCTAGTCATTGCTGTTGGCCCATTTGCAAAATGGGGCATCGATTTTATGACATGTAACCCCACCTCGACCAGGGGGCATGGGTATATTATAGTCGTTGTTGACTATTTTACCAAACGGGCCGAGGTGATGCCTACATTGAACAACAGTGGTGAAACATCTGCTCTCTTTTTTTTAACCATGTGGTTTTTAGGTTCAGTGTGCCACAAGCTATAGTTACAGATCATGGGTCGCATTTTCGCAATCACATGATGGTCAAGTTAACTACCAAATTAGGTCTGTACCATGATAGTTCTACTCCATATTATCCACAAGCTAATGGACAGGTTGAGGCAATCAACAAAGTCCTTAAGAGCATGTTACAAAGAATGATTTGAGTCCATAAATGAAGTTCGAATTTAATCCTGTACTCAGCTCTGTGGGCATATCAGACCTCGGTGAGAAATGTGACCAGATTTACAAATTTTCAGCTAGTGTATGGTTTGAAAGCAGTCTTACCAATTCAATGTGAAATCTCATCCCTCAAGCTCGCAATTGACCTGCTACCCGATACTTCTGAAGAAGAAGCACATTTCTTGAAATTAGTCCATCTAGATGAAACCCGTCGTGATGTCGCATTGGCTAATGAAGCACATAAGAAACACATCAAGGGACAATATGACAAGAATGTTAAGCCTCGTGTATTCTCAAAAGGTGACCTGGTCTTGCTTTACGATCAGAATTCTAACAAATTAGGAGCAGGGAAGTTTGAACCATTACGGATAGGCTCATATTGTTAAACATGTGTTGACAAAAGGAGCCTACGAGTTAGTCAATTATGAAGGGATTCCATTGTCGTAGCCCCGAAATGGGTTGTATCTTAAACATTACTATTCTTGATTAAGTGTAGTAAAGCTCACTATACATATGCTTTCATTGCATTCTTTTAGAGTTTCGATTTGGTTAGGTAATCCAGTTCACATTTATTGCAGATGTCAAACTTTTTGGAACCATTTGTTGGGTATGCCAACAGAGCTCGTTGTAGTACGCAGAACTTATCTTCTGCAGTATGGGCCATCTTTGCTCCAAACGATGAATTAGTGAGTTTCAGGGGGGTATGTATTGATCGTTCGACAAACAATATGGCTGAGTATAGCACATTGATCGAACTCCTTTCCAATGCCATTTCACATGGCATACGTTGGATCATTGTTAGGCTAGATTCACAACTTTTCATTCTACAGCTTACTGGCATCTATTCTATTCACAACCTAGCTATTCGTCGCATGTTCCTTAGAGTTCGAATTTTGGAAAGACATTTTGAATCCACTCAATATCAACACATTTCTAGAAATTTAAACACATTGACTGACTCTCTAGCGAACTATGTGTTAAATAGACATTTGCAACATATGTAAAGAAAGCATTTTTCAAATCACATCACCATTTGAACATGACTTCATCACTTAACCGTATTAAAACTCCAAAAGTCAAATAGATAATTGTATATAATTTTTTACAAATATTTTGGTCGAGGACAAAATTGATCATCTGACCCAAAAACTCAAAAATGAATGCAGAAAACATCCTAGACTAGTTATTTTGATGATAACAGGTCACCACCTGTGCTATCATACGTAGGAGCCTCGTCCAACGACTCGTCACACCAGTGGTATGGCACTGTAGTCTCATGGGTAACTCATCAATCTGGACATCTGGAATACCCAGAGTTAAGCCCTCTACATGATCTTGTAACTGAGCCAAGGTCTCTACTATGTCCAAGTCTCTAAGGACTGCCCTCTCGACAATTCTCTCCACTGGAACATCTACTTCCCGTGGGTGTGCTCGAATTGGTCCAATATCTACATACACATATGAGTTTATTTAGTCTTGGTAACAATAAAAAAACACACAAAAAAATGAAAACTCAAAAAGAAAAGTGTGGTCAAATCAATTTACCAATAGCGCTCCACTGCACCCCAACTGGCAATGCCAAATCTGGATCACCATGGAAGTCCATCCCAGCATATGGATATTTCCCGAAGGCCATCTCTTAACATTCAAACCACTCGAATAAAGTGGAGGAAAATGAGATCAGTGACTGGTCAGCATGCCTAGCCATAATGACTACCCATTGCTGCATCTGTGGCTCTCTAAGTCCAGGCACTCCCAGAGAAATGTTCCATGGTTGCATGAGCGAGATTCTTTCCAAAGCAAAGGAAATCAAAATAGACCCATAACCAAAGTTTTTGGTCTTTCCAGCCTTCACTTTGGTCAGTTGATCTTTCATAAGTGGAAGAATCGCCTCACACCAGTTGAATACCTTTAGTTCCAGGCATTCCAAGGCATACTGCATATAATATCTAATTGCTAAATGTAAAGCCGCATTGCCAGATAATCTAGCAAGGGTAAAGAGGATAGTTCTCAAAGGTTGACCAATAACATCTTGGATATGAATCTTTCCATCTCTACTGGGTTGAGATCCTTCCCGACAGAACAGATGAATATAATCTCTCATCGATTCACCTCCCCTGGTGAGTCTTGATAGTGAAAGAGAGGCACCCTACCTCGATAAACCCGTCAGAAAGTAAACATCCTCAATGTTAAAAGGGATAGATTTACTCATGATATGAAAAACCTGGTCAATAGGATCCCAAGCATGAACAACATACTGCAACAACTCCATTTGTTGCCGCATGCTAGATAAGCGGAAGAACTTCAGCAACCCACAGTTCTTTAAGGCATCAACTGTGCCTTGTCCATTTAAAGCAATCATGTCTTGTTCCTCGTGTTCTCGTTCTCGCCATGTAACGACTATTTTGATCCAATGAATATATGAAACAAAAACATTGGATAAGTTAGGATCCAACTTGGGCAAAAATCAGTTAAAAATTTGATGAAAAACAATTGTTTAAATTTAGCTTTTTGTGCCCATCGCACTTGGTCTTTGAAGAAAATGCTATGCATAGCAAGTTGCGTGTTAGGAGCTTGAAATGCATTGCAGTTTTTGATAGGGACAATATGCGATGGTTAAAAAATGCAAAGTTTAACCCTAGAGGCCTGGGAAGCTAAGAAATTTTGCCCAAAACTAAAAAGGAATGGAATAGAATTGAAGAGCATGAGGATAGCTCCTACCTGATCCTGACAGCATGAGAAATGATCCACAAAATCTTTCGCAATCAGATGGTGAAGTTTGTGGGAAAACCTAAAAATCCAATGTTAGAAATGAAATGATGAAAATAAATTGTCAACACTTGTTTCTATATTTACCTTTACATGTTGGTTTTATTTATTTTTCATCCATGAACATGTATTTTTAATCATCTTTGGTGGAGTTTTGAGTAGGATGAACAACTAAAAACAAAATCTGATGTGCAAATGGCGAACTGAGCATCTTTGACCAAAAAGCAAACTTTTCGTTCTCTTTTCGAGCTTTGATATAAAAATGAAAAGAAAACCATATAGTCCCCTTTAAACTCTTTTCAGACTCTCTAAATAAGAAACGATAGTTGAGCGCTTGTCTTTTTCAGCTCATTAAAGTATTGGAAATGACATCTCTCTGGCATTATTTTATCTTTTTTCAGACTTGAGGGATTATTTTACAGAAAAGAAACTTATAGAGTCTTCTTTTCACCCCTTTTCAAACTCTCTAAATATAAAAAGGACTGAGTTACTTTGTTGTTAAACTCGTTAAAATAATAGCGATAATCTTGTCCATCTAGAAAAGACCAAGTTTCACCGTCACTAAACTCGTTAAAACATCAAATAGTGATGGGTTTGCCCAAAGGGAAAATTATAGAACAAGCATATGTTACTCTCCTCAAGCTTGATAAAAAATAAAGAGGTACTGGTCAGCAATGACTGGGGAAAATCGGAAAAATCTTGAAAACTTATGGTAGCGAGTCACTCTTGAACATGACACTTTCATTTCATCTTCATGATTAAGCTAGATTGGGACATTCCGTTTGATGGTTATCATATCGTTGGTCTATCACATCATCCATCACTTTTATTTTGGGTCAACGCTAACAATTCATCTCAGTGTCACTGATATGTGCAAGAGAAGTCATCCAGTTAAGGTTTCATCTTTTGCAATACTACAAACCTTCATTTTCATGACCGCCATTCTTAAACATTGTGTCATCAGTTCATTTTCATCTCCAAAAATCATTTACTTCATTTCGTGTCATAGACGTGGGATACATCAAGGCCCTTCTACGACGAGTTTCTTCTTGTTGACATCAGCTCATTATCCAAGAAGTTGACTTAGAAACACCCTTTCAGTGCTTTGAAGCTTGCATACATCAATGGCAAGTTTCTCTCTTCCGGCAATAGGTTGACATCAATGACCTTCGACCGAAAGATTTTGCATGGTGTTCAACATCGAATCATTTATTCACACCACGTGAAATGTACTATAGTACCTTGAGGATCATCATCATTATCGGTGATCCCTATTGTGTCTGTTAACAACTTACATCATTGGATGATAATCAGAAGATGTCTCTCCATGTTTGATTTCGGAACATTTATTCAGATGGTTAGACTTGTACATTGGGTGAAGATTGAATGAGTTTGAAGACCCCAGCTCTAGTTTCATCCATCCGAGCTGCAAGATATTCAAGAGTACAGAGGCATCAAATGTACAAATGCTTTACACAGATGGTCATCCTAATCATGGATCACAAATCTATATCTGTAGAATCAGAAGTCTAGATCTATAGACAACTATCTGATCTATGTACATGTAATGAAAGTTTATAAGTTGAGCATGGGAATGCCTCCCTTAGCTAATTCATGAGAAAATCATATTATCATGATGTATTGTATTGTAATTGATGTAGGTCACCTTCCAGTTCGAAACTTATGATCCTCATGATAAGGCATTTCACCCAACATAGATATTTACGACCTCATGCTTTAAGGGGAAACTACTACAGACATATTTGGGCACATCAACCCCAACTCACATTTTGATGATATTAGGGTTCATCAACCCTTAATATATTTTTTTTATGCCCTAAAGAAACTTAGTCCTCTCAATGCCTCATTCCCCAAAAGTTCCATTACAAAATTCATCCAGAAAGTGCCTCAAAGGGATCATTGTAGAAAGCCTTGTGTTAGGGTGCTATGCATAGCAAGTGCCACACTGTCCAAGTGCTATGCATTGTAGATAGGCCCTCTTTATGGTTCGATGGTCAAGCTTAGACAAAATTCTGACAGAGTTTGAAGAATCAGTTACTCATGGAAACCTCTAGAAGCTTCTCCAGTGCCACCTGCCCCTCTGAGTTCACCCAAGGATGACTAAAGGAATTAGGAAACATCCACCTATTCCCCTCTTTTGTGAAACCAATTCCTAAAATTAGAAAGGCATTCATCATCCTCATTGATGACTCAACCTCCTTCACTCATCTATAAATGGATCCCTCATCCAAGAGATCTAGAGGCTGAATATTTTTGAGTGATAAGGAAGTGTTGATGGTTTTAGTATTGAGGAAAAGTATTGTTGTAATGTCGGAATTTCTTGTTGTTCATGAATTGAAGAAGGTTTGAAGCTAGGAGGATGGCGCTGGATCGAACTTATGGGTTGTAATCCTCTTTTCTAATAATAAAGCTTTTCAAGATTTTTCCCCTATGTTTGTGCAATCTTCTAATGCATTCATATGTTGATCATACTTTCAATTCTATGATGTTTATGAATTATGGATCATTATGCTTTGATGGGTCTATGTTCTATAATTGCATGGGTACTCTCCAAGCGTGTTAAGTATAGGGAGGACTAACGAGAGCGGCCAAAGGAGAGAGAGATCAAGCGAAGAATCAAGCGGAAGTTATAGGTTGGCTCCTCATAATCTTTCTCTTATCTATCATTCATAGGAAAAATAGTAAATTTTTTTAACTGTCATTCCTAGGTTAGCTACCAAACCTAGAGGGTTAGCATTTCTTAGAAGTACTAATTTTCCCGAAAACACTAAGGTCAAAACAGTGACACGTGGCACCTCGTACAAGTTCGCTCTACTGAACTAATCTATAATTAGTTCACCATGGGAGATTTGGCATAACATTTCCTTGGCAAATCCAATTTCTATCAGAATGGTGGCATTGGAAAGAGGATGCAGAGGGCTACTGTAGGTCACGATTTCAGAACTAGGAGATCCACAATTATAGAGGTACATCATATTCAATATCGAGCTCCTACAAAGTGAAAAAAAAGTGTGTATTTTGTTTTAATTTTTTCATAAGCTTGGTTTGAAAAATTAGTGTGAAGGAATTCAAAGGGCATAGTGAAGCATTATTATTGGTAATTGATGCCCCGAAGAAAGAAAATGGAAACACCTAGTAAGCAACCTGAAAGCTCTAGCATGACTCATGAAGAAGAGGAAGAAATGCAACATGATATATCAATATTACGAAAACAAGTGCAACAAATTTCACTCACACAAAAGGTAAGAGAAAATAAGATGGATGGTTTAAAGAAAGACGTACAAGCTAAGATGGATGGTTTAAAGAAAGGCATAGAAGCTAATATGAATGACTTGGAAGCTAAGATGGACAACGTGGAGGCTAAGATGGACAACGTGGAAACTAAGATGGATGGCATGGAAGCTAAGATGGATGGCATGATGGATGATTTAAAGAAAGGCAAGGAATATTTGCAGACAAATTTGATGACAAATTTGACAAAGTTTCTACAAGGAATGCTTACTAATGGCGAAAGGGTAGTAAAGAAAACTCATGATGAGAACAAAATAAATGTTAATCATGATTTCATAGACTTTAATGTTGGATCGGAGAACCAACATGTTCCAAAGATCGATATGAGGAAGTTTGATGGCAAGGATCCCGAAACATGGATACTACAGATGGAGCAATTTTTCAATCTCCATAATGTGAAAAACACGCAAAAGGTACGCTTTGCAACTTTATATTTGGAACCAAATCAATTTGTATGGTATCGATGGATTTGCTCTCATAAATAAATTGTCACTTGGGCTATTTTTATGGATGAAATGATAGCACATTATGAGGATAAAAAAAGCAACAATTTTTTTAGCCAATTGATAAATCTCAAAAAAAAGGGTTCAATGATGGAGCACATTGAGGACTTCCAAAAATTAAATATAAAGGTAAAAGATATTCCAGAGAAGCATAGGATTGAAGTGTTCATAGGGACTTTAAAATATAACATCCAACATGAGTTCACCTTTGGGAACCATATTAAATTGCTTCCTATATCCAACACCAGAGTGTCAAGTGATGGTTGCAAGTGGAGGAATCATAAATTGCTCAAGAAAGTACCATAATATAAAGCTATCCATGGGAGAATATGTATTGAATAGCGAAATGCTTTCCATTCCAAAGGGTAGTACTGATGTTGTACTAGGAATCCAATGGCTACAATCCTTGGGTACAATAGCTTTTAATTTTTAAGAACTTCTCATGAAATTCTCTTTAGAAGGAAAGGAAGTTGAATTAAGGGGTATCGCAGGGAAACTAGGAAAGATAATCAACTCTATCGGAATGACAAAGATTCTAAAGAAAGAACAACGAGGCATAATTGCACAATTATATCAAAATCATCCATTTCTCCAAATAACCAAAAATTCTTGGACAATCATTCCAAGGTATTTGAGACTCCTAAGGGCCTCCCACCTATTTGTGATCATGATCATGGTATTAATTTGGTTCCAGGAAGTGTTCCTCCAAACATTAGGCCTTATAGATATCCCTATGTCAAAAAGAGTGAAATTGAATGTATGGTTGTAGAAATGCTATAGGTTGGTATAATTCAACCTAGTCAAAGTTCTTTCTCTACACTAGTAGTACTAGTTCACAAGAAGGATGGATCATGGCGCATGTGTCTAGATTATAGGGAGTTCAACAACTCACTATTAAAGATAAATTTCCCATTCATGTCATTGATGAATTATTGGATGGATTGCATGGATCAATTTACTTCACCAAGTTGGATCTTCGTTCAGGATATCATTAAATCAGAATGAAGACTGAAGACATTCAAAAAACAACATTTAGAACTCATGAGGGTCATTATGAATTTTTGGTCATGACTTTTGGCCTTACTAATGCACCTTCTACATTTCAAGGTTTGATGAATTCCATTTTCAAACCCTTCCATAGAAGTTTTGTGTTAGTATTTTTTGATGATATACTAATCTACAACAAGTCTTAGAAGGATCATGTCCAACATGTTGACATGGTGCTCAAACTATTGGAGGAGAAACAATTATATGAAAAAATCTCCAAATGTTTCTTTGGAGTACAAGATGTGTAATATCTGGGTGATATTGTATCTCATGAAGGTGTTAAGGTAGACCGTAGCAAAATTAAAACCATTAAGGAATGGAAAACCCCACATCCATAAATCATCTACGAGGATTTCTCGGGTTGACAGGGTATTATCGCAAGTTTGTTAATAATTATGGGAGAATAGCAACACCTATAACAACATTATTGAAGAAAGATGCATTTTCATGGACTCCAAAAGCAACGAAGGCCTTTGAACATATTAAAGAGGCAATGTGCCAAGAACCAGTCTTAGCTACACCAAACTTCAAAAAACCTTTATTGTGGAATGTGATGCCTCAGGAAATGGAATTGGTGTTGTTTTAATGCAAGAAGAAAGACCCATTGTGTTCGAAAGTCATCCAATCAAAGGAAAGTATTTACACAAAGCTATTTATGGGAAGGAAATGTTGGCAATACTACATGCACTTAAGAAATGGCGACCCTACCTAATGGGAAGGCACTTCAAGGTAAAAAAAGATCATGATAGTCTTAAATACTTTTTAGAACAAATATTATCTTCAAAAGAGCAGCAAAAATGGGTCACACAGATGTTGGGTTATGACTTTGAAATCATCTACAAAAAAGGGAAGAAAAATGTTGTGGCAGATGCACTCTCAAGAAAGGATGAGGATGTGGAAGCATTTATTTGTGCCATTTTTATTATCCAACTAGATTGGATACACAAAGCAAGTGATGAATGGAAGAATGATGAGGAAGTGTGGGAACTCATTCAAAAGATACAACAAGATCCCAGTACATCTGATACATTTATCTCGAAAAATGATTCGTTATAGTACAAGGATCGATTATGCCTATGTAAGAATTGCCAACTCAAACAAAAGATTCTTAGGAAATTGCACACCTCTCCCTTAGGAGGGCACTCAAGATCTCTAAAAACCTGCCACAGGGTTAAGAAGGATTTTTTTTGGGAAGTCTTTAAATCATATATTCAAAAATTTGTTGCGGAATGTTTGGTTTGCCAACAAAATAAAGTTGATACAATTAAGACTCCAAGACTATTACAACCTTTATCCATTCCAAGCCAACATTGGGGGGAGATTTCATTGGATTTTATCATAGGTTTACCCAAGTCCAAAGCAAAGAGTGTTGTCATGGTGGTAGTGGATAGACTTATCAAGTATGCACGCTTTTGTGCATTATCTCATCCATTTAAAGTGAGTACAGTTTCTACTGCATTTATGAAAACAATTCAAAAGCTACATGGAAACCCAAAGATTATTGTAAGTGATAGAGATCCCATTTTCACTGGAAATTATTGGACAAAATTATTTTCTTGTCTTGGTACTCAATTAGCACATAGCTCATCTTAGCATCCTCAATCTGATGGGCAAATTGCGATAGTAGACAAATGTTTGGAAGGATATCTTCATTGCTTTGTATCTGATAAATAAACACAATGGGTCAAATGGTTGCCTCTGGTTGAATGGTGGTATAACACTTCATTCCATACTGCAACAAAAATGACCCCATTTATGGCACTTTATGGATATCATCCACCATCCATCACATCATATTTGAGAGAAAATTCTAAGGTTCAAGCAATGGAAGATCACATCGAGCATCAACAACAAGTTCTCCAACTCTTAAAGGATAACCTCACCTTGGCACATAATAAAATGAAACAATAGGTAGATCTACATCGCAGTGAAAGAAGTTTTGATGTAGGTGATTGGCTATTACTACGATTACATCCATATAAACAAATGTCCCTCAAGCAAGCTAAGAAGGATAAAAAATTATCACCAAAGTATTATGGTTTGTACAAGGTGTTGCAAAAGATAGGTATTATGGCATACAAATTGGAGCTTCCTCTCAATTGCACCCAGTTTTCCATGTTTCATGATTAAAGAAGGTTATAGGTGACAAGCTTCCAGTTTAGACAATATTTCCAGAACTTGATGAGGAAGGAAAAATCATATTGGAACCTGAAGCAGTCAAAGAAACAAGAACTCGACAGCTATGAAATCAATCAATTTTAGAGTATATCATCAAGTGGAAGAACTTACCTGTTGAAGATTCCACATGGGAGGATGAGAATTTTATATAGAAGCATCCAGAACTACTCAAGTGTTGAGGACAACACTTTTTGAAGGAGAGGGGCATGTTAGGTCCCCATAATATTAGTGATCCCCCCATTAATATTGTCGTTGTAGCCCTTATTGTTATTATTATGCCCCTATTGTCCCCATTGTTATTATTGTGCCCCATAGAATCCCTCTATTGTTGTTTTTGTGCCTTTATATTATTATTGTTAGGTCGGCTTGGTTATATTGTGACCCCGTAGACTCCTATATATAGAAAGGACGTTTCTTCATTTAAATCATCCAAGAATTGTTCATTTGTGTAACGTTAATGAGGTTGTCCCCTCGAAGAGGCTTATTTTTAAGGTGTTGATCTATCTTTTCTATCATTTTGTGAGCTAGTTTCATAACAAAACAAATTCGTAATATCTTGTAGTGACTCCTGTCTAGTCAATTTAACGTCTTAAATTGCTCTACATAATATCAATCCGGGTATCGTAAACTGATGAAGTGTGGTACACCATATGTGCTTAGTTAACCTTTTTCTTACTTCGTTGTTTTATAGTTTATGTTGTTTTTTGGGTTTTATTCTTGTTGGTTTCCTAAAGTGTCTAATGCAAATGGAAATCCTATTCTAAGGTCTTAAGAATACTTTTAAAGGTCAAGTATGGATGTATATTTCAAGACGAAGTCTATGTCCCTAATGTTAACTTCCATAACTTAGCACTTCAAAAGATGTTAAAACATGTTATTGATGGAATTAGTACTTAAACAAAAGTGTAAATATGCAGCTACTTCAATCAAACAAAAGATGAAATACTGATCAAAGTTTTCAAAAGGTTTTCAAACTTGCAATGATGAAATCAATTACTAAGAGAAAATAAAAATGTACCTAAATTCTAATTAAACCAAACAATGAGCTAGTGACTATGAAACCCAGTATCCTTGCTACTGTATAAAAAGAAAACTGAACTTAAAGCAATTCAAAAACTGTAAGAAAAGTAAACTAAATCACATTACATCAACTCATATTCTGACCCCTCACCTTTCGACTCACTCTGGCTATAGGAGGCAATCATAAACAAATTGAGTAATATGATATCTAAATTGTAGGAAAGTAAACTAAATCATACTACATCAAATAATATTATGATTCCTCACTATTTGAGTTGCTTGGCTATAGGAAAGTAATCATAAACAAATGGAGTAATATGATATCTAAATTACATGAAATGAAATTGCATAAAATGAAACTAAGATTAAACTACTCATTCATACTTCAATCCCTGAAAATGGCATAAGTAATCTAATCACTAACTTGCAGGAAAGTAAACTAAATCATACTACATCAAATAATATTATGATTCCTCACTATTTGAGTCGCTTGGCTATAGGAAGGTAATCATAAACAAATAGAGTAATATGATATCTAAATTGCATGAAAGTAAATGAGCAAAACAAAACTAGAATTAGAACTCAGAAAATAAATCAGCAGAAGGACAAGATGACTCCATCATGTCATTAGTCATTAAAAAGCTATGTGCATTACTAATCTACAATCAACCGGTTGAACACACTTGCATGAATGAAAAATCTAATCTATCAAACTTGAAATCAATCAAATGACATAATGAAATCAAAGCAAAATTTACAAAATTAAATCTACTCTACCTTACATTCTAATATGCTCCATGATATCTACTTCACATCTCCTTCCATGTTGAGAACATCAAAGCTTTATTCAAGTTCTTCAAAATCACAAAGTACAACAAAGCTCTCTAAAGCTTTCAAAAGTCATCAAGGAAGAACTACAAACTCCAAGCTAAAGAACTCCAAACTCTAAGCTTACAAGATGAGACTTATAAGCTAAGCTCTAAACTGAGACTTAAGAACTAACAAATGAAGGAGAGAGATCTCCTATTTATACAAAAAGATGAGAAGCCATCTCATTAATGTGAGTCCATGAATCTCTCCCTCTACCTCTAGAGTCCTAATCAAATTAGGAACTGATAAGACACATGTCCTTTTAGAGTTACAATGCAATTAGGAGATGTGACACATATCCTCATGATCCCATGATTCTTTCCACTCAAATTCGAATTTGGCCTTAGGGTGCCACATAAGGGTCTTCTAGAAGCTTCCTTTCAACCTACACATGTCAACAATCTCAACCCATTGGTTAGGTATAAGCTTATGCACATTATTTCCTAAATTCTAACCACAAATTCACTTAAAATACTTAGAATTAATAAAGATTGGAAAAACATAAATGTGGCCCAATGATAATGAAAGTGGGATGAATGTGGTGACATAGTAGTGAAATGGAGGTGAAATAATGGACATAATAGTGAAAGTGTAATGGAAATGAATGACATTTTCAAGACTCAACATACCCCCGAACTGAAGCTATTGCATTTCCTCATGCAATATATATTACATTAACTTTTTTGATCCTTGAGCTTTGGCTTAACTTTGCATGATATCATTTGATAACTTCATATTTTTGCAAAGTGTTTTACTTGAATTGCAATATGGTTGGTTCTTGTGTTACAACCATTTTTTTTTTTGCCTTCTATTTTGATCTTTGAACTTTGCATAATGATATTTTTATTATTATTGCAAAGTATATCTTGATTGGATTGCATGATGGTTGGTTCTTGTGTGACAACCATGATTTTGTTTGTATCCAATTTATCCTTTAAGCATTTTTTTTGAAAAGCCATTGCATGCTCATAATAGCAATGTAATAATTAATATATGTTGGAAGTATGTGGGCTCCTGAATATGATATGGACATGGAAATACATGAATATGAATGTATTCCCCCCCAACTGATGGTATTGGCAATTTTATGAAATGAGGAAGAGAAATGTTTTTCCGACAATTATCATTCTAGCTTTTTATGGAATTCTATGGTCAAAAGTTAGAAAATGGCGTACCTTCACTTACCCTTTGGAATGGATGAGTTGTATGTGTGGTGGCTAAAAAATTCTGATCATATTCTTCTTCAAGTGGCTGAACAAGAGGAGTCATGGATAGAGAGATAAGATGACTTTTTATTGCTTCTACTAAAACTTGCTGAATCTGCTCCAAAATGCTGAAAATAATAGTCTTCATGTCTTCAAAACTTGTTGGCACAATTCCTACTATGTGAAAAGATGTTCTGATGTCGAACATAGTAGGAAATTGTTGGCTTAGTAGCCATTAATGGATGCCACTAGTCAACACGAGAACTCTCACCATTGATGACAATGAGAGTCAAGATGCCCAAACACATCTTGCTAGGTACGAATGAATTTGCCGAAGTCAAGTCACCTAGAAGATCTGATGAACAAGGGACATTAATGTATTCCCATTGTTTATCAGCATGAGGACTTGCTATTAAGGCATACAAGCCTCAAGGTTTTTTTACAAAGAACTTAGACTCAAAGGACTATGGACTCAATAATTTGCATTGACACGGGGCTTATTTGTGGAATGAAAATGACAAGGAATGGAAGATGAAAATGGAGAACAGAAATGGCAATGGACAATAAGCATGTGAATGAGCCTCTTGCTTTTATTTGTGGGTTATGAATGGACAAAAAGAGATGGAAAGTGTATGTGAATGTAAATGGAAAATATGGAGTGAAATGAAGTGAATGGTTTATTATGAAGTATGGATGTGATGGAGACAATAGTATCTGAAAGTATTTCAAGTGTTTGGATCTGATTTTACATCAGCATATTTCCTCTTTGTTGTTGATCATCCTCTTATGAAACAAATTGG